>JAQOWT010000386.1:0-18353 GCA_030407085.1 Trichopria drosophilae
GGTTTGCAATTTTTTGCAATCGGTCTCAAACGTTTGCGATTCGTTTGCGAATTAAGAAAATATAGCAATCTCCCGAATATCATAATAAATAATGCGAAAATAAACGAATTATCGAAAGTTACTAGATCCAGCCCGCCTCGATATACAAAATCCTTTAAAAGGTTTGCGATTTTTTTGCAATCGGTCTCAAACGTTTGCGATTCGTTTGCGAATTGAGAAAATATAGCAATCTCCCGAATATCATAATAAATAATGCGAAAATAAACGAATTATCGAAAGTTACTAGATCCAGCCCGCCTCGATATACAAAATCCTTAAAAGGTTTGTGCTTCTTTTGAAATCGGTCTCAAACGTTTGCGATTCGTTTGCGAATTGAGAAAATATAGCAATCTTCCGAATATCATAATAAATATTGCGAAAATAAACGAATTATCGAAAGTTACTAGATCCAGCCCGCCTCGATATACAAAATCCCATAAAAGGTTGCGATTTTTTTGCTATCGGTCTCAAACGTTTGTGATTCGTTTGCGAATTGAGAAAATATAGCAATCTCCCGAATATCATAATAAATAAGGCGAAAATAAACGAATTATCGAAAGTTACTCGACGTGGCCGGCTAACGTCACGTTCGCTTCAAAATCCCATAAAAGGTTTGCGATTTTTTTGCAATCGGTCTCAAACGTTTGCGATTCGTTTGCGAAATGAGAAAATATAACAATCTCTCGAATATCATAATAAATAAGGCGAAAATAAACGAATTATCGAAAGTTACTAGATCCAGCCCGCCTCGATATACAAAATCCCTTAAAAGGTTTGCGATTTTTTTGCAATCGGTCTCAAACGTTTGCGATTCGTTTGCGAATTGAGAAAATATAACAATCTCTCGAATATCATAATAAATAAGGCCAAAATAAACGAATTATCGAAAGTTACTAGATCCAGCCCGCCTCGATATACAAAATCCCATAAAAGGTTTGCGATTTTTTTGCTACCGGTCTCAAACGTTTGTGATTCGTTTGCGAATTAAGAAAATATAGCAATCTCCCGAATATCATACTAAATAATGCGAAAATAAACGAATTATCGAAAGTTACTAGATCCAGCCCGCCTCGATATACAAAATCCCTTAAAAGGTTTGCGATTTTTTTGCAATCGGTCTCAAACGTTTGCGATTCGTTTGCAAATTGAGAAAATATAACAATCTCTCGAATATCATAATAAATAAGGCGAATATAAAGGAATTATCGAAAGTTACTAGATCCAGCCCGCCTCGATATACAAAATCCGTTAAAAGGTTTGCGATTTTTTTGCAGTCGGTCTCAAACGTTTGCGATTCGTTTGCGATTTGAGAAAATATAGCAATCTCCCGAATATCGTAATAAATAAGTCGAAAATAAACGAATTATCGAAAGTTACTCGACGTGGCCGGCGAAATTCACGTTCGCTTCAAAATCCCTTAAAAGGTTTGCGATTTTTTGCAATCGGTCTCGAACGTTTGCGATTCGTTTGCGAATTGAGAAAATATAACAATCTCTCGAATATCATAATAAATAAGGCCAAAATAAACAATTTATCGAAAGTTACTAGATCCAGCCCGCCTCGATATACAAAATCCTTTAAAAGGTAAGCGATTTTTTTGCAATCAGTCTCAAACGTTTGCGATTCGTTTGCGATTTGAGAAAATATAGCAATCTCCCGAATATCGTAATAAATAATGCGAAAATAAACGAATTATCGAAAGTTACTCGACGTGGCCGGCTAACTTCACGTTCGCTTCAAAATCCCTTAAAAGGTTTGCGATTTTTTGCAATCGGTCTCAAACGTTTGCGATTCATTTGCGAATTGCGAAAATATAACAATCTCCCGAATATCATAATAAATAATGCGAAAATAAACGAATTATCGAAAGTTACTAGATCCAGCCCGCCTCGATATACAAAATCCTTTAAAAGGTTTGCGATTTTTTTGCAATCGGTCTCAAACGTTTGCGATTCGTTTGCGAATTAAAAAAATATAGCAATCTCCCGAATATCATAATAAATAAGGCGAAAATAAACGAATTATCGAAAGTTACGCGACCCAGCCGGCCTACATCTCGTTCGCTTCCAAATCCCTTAAAAGGTTTGCGATTTTTTTGCCATCGGTCTCAAACGTTTGCGATTCGTTTGCGAATTGAGAAAATATATCAATCTCTCGAATATTGTAATAAATAATGCGAAAATAAACGAATTATCGAAAGTTACTAGATCCAGCCCGCCTTGCTATACAAAATTCTTTAAAAGGTTTTCGATTCTTTTGCAATCGGTCTCAAACGTTTGCGATTCGTTGGCGAATTGAGAAAATATAGCAATCTCCCGAATATCATAATAAATAAGTCGAAAATAAACGAATTATCGAAAGTTACTCGATCCAGCCCGCCTCGATATACAAAATCCTTTAAAAGGTTTGCGATTTTTTTGCAATCGGTCTCAAACGTTTGCGATTCGTTGGTGAATTGAGAAAAAATAACAATATCCGAAAATACAAATAAAAAAGTCGGAAAATACACGAATTATCGAAAGTTACTAGATCCACCCCGCCTCGATATACAAAATCCTTTAAAAGGTTTGCGATTTTTTTGCAATCGGTCTCAAACGTTTGCGATTCGTTTGCGAATTGAGAAAATATAGCAATCTCCCGAATATCATAATAAATAAGGCGAAAATAAACGAATTATCGAAAGTTACTAGATCCAGCCCGCCTCGATATACAAAATCCCTTAAAAGGTTTGCGATTTTTTTGCAATCGGTCTCAAACGTTTGCAATTCGTTTGCGAATTGAGAAAATATAGCAATGTCCCGAATATCATAATAAATAATGCGAAAATAAACGAATTATCGAAAGTTACTAGATCCAGCCCGCCTCGATATACAAAATCCTTTAAAAGGTTTGCGATTTTTTTGCAATCGGTCTCAAACGTTTGCGATTCGTTTGCGAATTGAGAAAATATAACAATCTCCCGAATATCATAATAAATAATGCGAAAATAAACGAATTATCGAAAGTTACTCGACGTGGCCGGCTAACTTCACGTTCGCTTCAAAATCCCTTAAAAGGTTTGCGATTTTTTTGCAATCGGTCTCAAACGTTTGCGATTCGTTTGCGAATTGAGAAAATATAACAATCTCTCGAATATCATAATAAATAAGGCGAAAATAAACGAATTATCGAAAGTTACTAGATCCAGCCCGCCTCGATATACAAAATCCTTTAAAAGGTTTGCGATTTTTTTGCAATCGGTCTCAAACGTTTGCGATTCGTTTGCGAATTAAGAAAATATAGCAATCTCCCGAATATCATAATAAATAATGCGAAAATAAACGAATTATCGAAAGTTACTAGATCCAGCCCGCCTCGATATACAAAATCCTTTAAAAGGTTTGCGATTTTTTTGCAATCGGTCTCAAACGTTTGCGATTCGTTTGCGAATTGAGAAAATATAACAATCTCTCGAATATCATAATAAATAATGCGAAAATAAACGAATTATCGAAAGTAACTAGATCCAGCCCTCCTCGATATACAAAATCCTTTAAAAGGTAAGCGATTTTTTGCAATCGGTCTCAAACGTTTGCGATTCGTTTGCGAATTAAGAAAATATAACAATCTCTCGAATATCATAATAAATAATGCGAAAATAAACGAATTATCGAAAGTTACTAGATCCAGCCCGCCTCGATATACAAAATCCTTTAAAAGGTTTGCGATTTTTTTGCAATCGGTCTCAAACGTTTGCGATTCGTTTGCGAATTGAGAAAATATAGCAATCTCCCGAATATCATAATAAATAATGCGAAAATAAACGAATTATCGAAAGTTACTAGATCCAGCCCGCCTCGATATACAAAATCCTTTAAAAGGTTTGCGATTTTTTTGCAATCGGTCTCAAACGTTTGCGATTCGTTTGCGAATTGAGAAAATATAGCAATCTCCCGAATATCATAATAAATAATGCGAAAATAAACGAATTATCGAAAGTTACTAGATCCAGCCCGCCTCGATATACAAAATCCTTTAGAAGGTTTGCGATTTTTTTGCAATCGGTCTCAAACGTTTGCGATTCGTTTGCGAATTGAGAAAATATAACAATCTCTCGAATATCATAATAAATAAGGCGAAAATAAACGAATTATCGAAAGTTACTAGATCCAGCCCGCCTCGATATACAAAATCCTTTAAAAGGTTTGCGATTTTTTTGCAATCGGTCTCAAACGTTTGCGATTCGTTTGCGAATTGAGAAAATATAGCAATCTCCCGAATATCATAATAAATAATGCGAAAATAAACGAATTATCGAAAGTTACTAGATCCAGCCCGCTTCGATATACAAAATCCTTTAAAAGATTTGCGATTTTTTTGCAATCGGTCTCAAACGTTTGCGATTCGTTTGCGAATTGAGAAAATATAGCAATCTCCCGAATATCATAATAAATAAGGCGAAAATAAACGAATTTTCGAAAGTTACTCGATCCAGCTCGCCTCGATATACAAAATCCTTTAAAAGGTTTGCGATTTTTTTGCAATCGGTCTCAAACGTTTGCGATTCGTTTGCGAATTGAGAAAATATAGCATTCTCTCAAATATCATAATAAATAATGCGAAAATAAACGAATTATCGAAAGTTACTAGATCCAACCCGCCTCAGTATACAAAATCCTTTAAAAGGTTTGCGATTTTTTTGCAAACCGTCTCAAACGTTTGCGATTCGTTTGCGATTTGAGAAAATATAGCAATCTCCCGAATATCATAATAAATAATGCGAAAATAAACGAATTATCGAAAGTTACTAGATCCAGCCCGCCTCGATATACAAAATCCTTTAAAAGGTTTGCGATTTTTTTGCAATCGGTCTCAAACGTTTGCGATTCGTTTGCGAATTGAGAAAATATAACAATCTCTCGAAGATCGTAATAAATAATGCGAAAATAAACGAATTATCGAAAGTTACTTGACGTGGCCGGCTAACTTCACGTTCGCTTCAAAATCCCTTAAAAGGTTTGCGATTTTTTTGCAATCGGTCTCAAACGTTTGCGATTCGTTAGCGAATTGAGAAAATATAGCAATCTCTTGAATATCATAATCAATAAGGTGAAAAAAAAGAATTATCGAAAGTTACTAGATCCAGCCCGCCTCGATATACAAATTCCTTTAAAAGGTTTGCGATTTTTTTGCAATCGGTCTCAAACGTTTGCGATTCGTTTGCGAATTAAGAAAATATAGCAATCTCCCGAATATCATACTAAATAATGCGAAAATAAACGAATTATCGAAAGTAACTAGATTCAGCCCGCCTCGCTATACAAAATACTTTAAAAGGTTTGCGTTTTTTTTGCAATTGGTCTCAAACGTTTGCGATTCGTTTGCGAATTAAGAAAATATAGCAATCTCCCGAATATCATACTAAATAATGCGAAAATAAACGAATTATCGAAAGTTACTAGATCCAGCCCGCCTCGATATACAAAATCCTTTAAAAGGTTAGCGATTTTATTGCTATCGGTCTCAAACGTTTGCTATTCGTTTGCGAATTAAGAAAATATAACAATCTCTCGAATATCATAATCAATAAGGTGAAAATAAACGAATTATCGAAAGTTACTAGATCCAGCCCGCCTCGATATACAAAATCCTTTAGAAGATTTGCGATTTTTTTGCAATCAGTCTCAAACGTTTGCTATTCGTTTGCGAATTAAGAAAATATAACAATCTCTCGAATATCATAATCAATAAGGTGAAAATAAACGAATTATCGAAAGTTACTCGACGTGGCCGGCCTACTTCACGTTCGCTTCAAAATCCCTTAAAAGGTTTGCGATTTTTTTGCAATCGGTCTCAAACGTTTGCGATTCGTTTGCGAATTGAGAAAATATAGCAATCTCTCGAATATCATAATAAATAATGCGAAAATAAACGAATTATCGAAAGTTACTAGATCCAGCCCGCCTCGATATACAAAATCCTTTAAAAGGTTTGCGATTTTTTTGCAATCGGTCTCAAACGTTTGCGATTCGTTTGCGAATTGAGAAAATATATCAATCTCCCGAATATCGTAATAAATAATGCGAAAATAAACGAATTATCGAAAGTTACTCGACGTGGCCGGCTAACTTCACGTTCGCTTCAAAATCCCTTAAAAGGTTTGCGATTTTTTTGCAATCGGTCTCAAACGTTTGCGATTCGTTTGCGAATTGAGAAAATATAACAATCTCCCGAATATCATAATAAATAAGGCGAAAATAAACGAATTATCGAAAGTTACTAGATCCAGCCCGCCTCGATATACAAAATCCTTTAAAAGGTTTGCGATTTTTTTGCAATCGGTCTCAAACGTTTGCGATTCGTTTGCGAATTGAGAAAATATAGCAATCTCCCGAATATCATAATAAATAATGCGAAAATAAACGAATTATCGAAAGTTACTAGATCCAGCCCGCCTCGATATAAAAAATCCCTTAAAAGGTTTGCGATTTTTTTGCAATCGGTCTCAAACGTTTGCGATTCGTTTACGAATTGAGAAAATATAGCAATCTCCCGAATATCATAATAAATAATGCGAAAATAAACGAATTATCGAAAGTTACTAGATCCAGCCCGCCTCGATATAAAAAATCCCTTAAAAGGTTTGCGATTTTTTTGCAATCGGTCTCAAACGTTTGCGATTCGTTTGCGAATTGAGAAAATATAGCAATCTCCCGAATATCATAATAAATAATGCGAAAATAAACGAATTATCGAAAGTTACTAGATCCAGCCCGCCTCGATATAAAAAATCCCTTAAAAGGTTTGCGATTTTTTTGCAATCGGTCTCAAACGTTTGCGATTCGTTTGCGAATTGAGAAAATATAGCAATCTCCCGAATATCGTAATAAATAAGTCGAAAATAAACGAATTATCGAAAGTTACTCGACGTGGCCGGCGAACTTCACGTTCGCTTCAAAATCCCTTAAAAGGTTTGCGATTTTTTGCAATCGGTCTCGAACGTTTGCGATACGTTTGCGAATTGAGAAAATATAGCAATCTCCCGAATTTCATAATAAATAATGCGAAAATCAACGAATTATCGAAAGTTACTAGATCCAGCCCGCCTCGATATATAAAATCCTTTAAAAGGTTTGCGATTTTTTTGCTATCGGTCTCAAACGTTTGCGATTCGTTTGCGAATTAAAAAAATATAGCAATCTCCCGAATATCATAATAAATAAGGCGAAAATAAACGAATTATCGAAAGTTACTAGATCCAACCCGCCTCGATATACAAAATCCCATAAAAGGTTTGCGATTTTTTTGCAATCGGTCTCAAACGTTTGCGATTCGTTTGCGAAATGAGAAAATATAACAATCTCTCGAATATCATAATAAATAAGGCGAAAATAAACGAATTATCAAAAGTTACTAGATCCAGCCCGCCTCGATATACAAAATCCCTTAAAAGGTTTGCGATTTTTTTGCAATGGGTCTCGAACGTTTGCGATTCGGTTGCGAATTAAGAAAATATAGCAATCTCCCGAATATCATACTAAATAATGCGAAAATAAACGAATTATCGAAAGTTACTAGATCCAGCCCGCCTCGATATACAAAATCCTTTAAAAGGATTGCGATTTTTTGCAATCGGTCTCAAACGTTTGCGATTCGTTTGCGAATTAAAAAAATATAGCAATCTCCCGAATATCATAATAAATAAGGCGAAAATAAACGAATTATCGAAAGTTACTAGATCCAGCCCGCCTCGATATACAAAATCCTTTAAAAGGTTTGCGATTTTTTTGCAATCGGTCTCAAACGTTTGCGATTCGTTTGCGAATTAAGAAAATATAACAATCTCTCGAATATCATAATAAATAATGCGAAAATAAACGAATTATCGAAAGTTACTAGATCCAGCCCGCCTCGATATACAAAATCCTTTAAAAGGTTTGCGATTTTTTTGCAATCGGTCTCAAACGTTTGCGATTCGTTTGCGAATTAAGAAAATATAGCAATCTCCCGAATATCATAATAAATAATGCGAAAATAAACGAATTATCGAAAGTTACTAGATCCAGCCCGCCTCGATATACAAAATCCCTTAAAAGGTTTGCGATTTTTTTGCAATCGGTCTCAAACGTTTGCGATTCGTTTGCGAATTGAGAAAATATAACAATCTCTCGAATATCATACTAAATAATGCGAAAATAAACGAATTATCGAAAGTAACTAGATCCAGCCCGCCTCGATATACAAAATACTTTAAAAGGATTGCGATTTTTTTGCAATCGGTCTCAAACGTTTGCCATTCGTTTGCGAATTGAGAAAATATAACAATCTCTCGAAGATCGTAATAAATAATGCGAAAATAAACGAATTATCGAAAGTTACTCGACGTGGCCGGCTAACTTCACGTTCGCTTCAAAATCCCTTAAAAGGTTTGCGATTTTTTTGCAATCGGTCTCAAACGTTTGCGATTCGGTTGCGAATTAAGAAAATATAACAATCTCCCGAAGATCATAATAAATAAGGCCAAAATAAACGAATTATCGAAAGTTACTAGATCCAGCCCGCCTCGATATACAAAATCCTTTAAAAGGTTAGCGATTTTATTGCTATCGGTCTCAAACGTTTGCGATTCGTTTGCGAATTAAGAAAATATAACAATCTCTCGAATATCATAATAAATAAGGCCAAAATAAACGAATTATCGAAAGTTACTAGATCCAGCCCGCCTCGATATACAAAATCCTTTAAAAGGTTTGCGATTTTTTTGCAATCGGTCTCAAACGTTTGCGATTCGTTTGCGAATTAAGAAAATATAGCAATCTCCCGAATATCATACTAAATAATGCGAAAATAAACGAATTATCGAAAGTTACTAGATCCAGCCCGCCTCGATATACAAAATCCCTTAAAAGGTTTGCGATTTTTTTGCAATGGGTCTCGAACGTTTGCGATACGTTTGCGAATTGAGAAAATATAACAATCTCTCGAATATCATAATCAATAAGGCGAAAATAAACGAATTATCGAAAGTTACTAGATCCAGCCCGCCTCGATATACAAAATCCTTTAAAAGGATTGCGATTTTTTTGCAATCGGTCTCAAACGTTTGCCATTCGTTTGCGAATTGAGAAAATATAACAATCTCTCGAAGATCGTAATAAATAATGCGAAAATAAACGAATTATCGAAAGTTACTCGACGTGGCCGGCTAACTTCACGTTCGCTTCAAAATCCCTTAAAAGGTTTGCGATTTTTTTGCAATCGGTCTCAAACGTTTGCGATTCGTTTGCGAATTGAGAAAATATAGCAATCTCCCGAATATCATAATAAATAATGCGAAAATAAACGAATTATCGAAAGTTACTAGATCCAGCCCGCCTCGATATACAAAATCCTTTAAAAGGTTTGCGATTTTTTTGCTATCGGTCTCAAACGTTTGCGATTCGTTTGCGAATTAAAAAAATATAGCAATCTCCCGAATATCATAATAAATAAGGCGAAAATAAACGAATTATCGAAAGTTACTCGACGTGGCCGGCTAACGTCACGTTCGCTTCAAAATCCCATAAAAGGTTTGCGATTTTTTTGCAATCGGTCTCAAACGTTTGCGATTCGTTTGCGAAATGAGAAAATATAACAATCTCTCGAATATCATAATAAATAAGGCGAAAATAAACGAATTATCAAAAGTTACTAGATCCAGCCCGCCTCGATATACAAAATCCCTTAAAAGGTTTGCGATTTTTTTGCAATGGGTCTCGAACGTTTGCGATTCGGTTGCGAATTAAGAAAATATAACAATCTCCCGAAGATCATAATAAATAAGGCCAAAATAAACGAATTATCGAAAGTTACTAGATCCAGCCCGCCTCGATATACAAAATCCCATAAAAGGTTTGCGATTTTTTTGCTACCGGTCTCAAACGTTTGTGATTCGTTTGCGAATTAAGAAAATATAGCAATCTCCCGAATATCATACTAAATAATGCGAAAATAAACGAATTATCGAAAGTAACTAGATCCAGCCCGCCTCGATATACAAAATCCCTTAAAAGGTTTGCGATTTTTTTGCAATCGGTCTCAAACGTTTGCGATTCGTTTGCGAATTGAGAAAATATAGCAATCTCCCGAATTTCATAATAAATAATGCGAAAATAAACGAATTATCGAAAGTAACTAGATTCAGCCCGCCTCGCTATACAAAATACTTTAAAAGGATTGCGATTTTTTTGCAATCGGTCTCAAACGTTTGCGATTCGTTTGCGATTTGAGAAAATATAGCAATCTCCCGAATATCGTCATAAATAAGTCGAAAATAAACGAATTATCGAAAGTTACTCGACGTGGCCGGCCTACTTCACGTTCGCTTCAAAATCCCTTAAAAGGTTTGCGATTTTTTTGCAGTCGGTCTCAAACGTTTGCGATTCGTTTGCGATTTGAGAAAATATAGCAATCTCTCGAAGATCGTAATAAATAATGCGAAAATAAACGAATTATCGAAAGTTACTCGATCCAGCCCGCCTCGGTATACAAAATCCTTTAGAAGGTTTTCCATTTTTTTGCAATCGGTCTCAAACGTTTGCGATTCGTTTGCGAATTAAGAAAATATAGCAATCTCCTGAACATCATAATAAATAATGCGAAAATAAACGAATTATCGAAAGTTACTAGATCCAGCCCGCCTTGATATACAAAATCCTTTAAAAGGTTTGCGATTTTTTTGCTATCCGTCTCAAAAGTTTGCGATTCGTTTGCGAATTGAGAAAATATAACAATCTCTCGAATATCATAATAAATAAGGCGAAAATAAACGAATTATCAAAAGTTACTAGATCCAGCCCGCCTCGATATACAAAATCCTTTAAAAGGTTTGCGATTTTTTTGCTATCCGTCTCAAACGTTTGCGATTCGTTTGCGAATTGAGAAAATATAGCAATCTCCCGAATATCATAATAAATAAGGCGAAAATAAACGAATTATCGAAAGTTAATCGACGTGGCCGGCTAACTTCACGTTCGCTTCAAAATCCCTTAAAAGGTTTGCGATTTTTTTGCAATCGGTCTCAAACGTTTGCGAATCGTTTGTGAATTGGGAAAATATAGCAGTCTCCCGAATATCATAATAAATAATGCGAAAATAAACGAATTATCGAAAGTTACTAGATCCAGCCCGCCTCGATATACAAAATCCTTTAAAAGGTTTGCGAATTTCTTGCTATCGGTCTCAAAAGTTTGCGATTCGTTTGCGAATTGAGAAAATATAGCAATCTCCCGAATATAATAATAAATAAGGCGAAAATAAACGAATTATCGAAAGTTACTAGATCCAGCCCGCCTCGATATACAAAATCCTTTAAAAGGTTTGCGATTTTTTTGCCATCGGTCTCAAACGTTTGCGATTCGTTTGCGAATTGAGAAAATATAACAATCTCTCGAATATCATAATAAATAAGGCGAAAATAAACGAATTATCGAAAGTTACTAGATCCAGCCCGCCTCGATATACAAAATCCTTTAAAAGGTTTGCGATTTTTTTGCAATCGGTCTCAAACGTTTGCGATTCGTTTGCGAATTAAGAAAATATAGCAATCTCCCGAATATCGTAATAAATAATGCGAAAATAAACGAATTATCGAAAGTTACTAGATCCAGCCCGCCTCGATATACAAATTCCTTTAAAAGGTTTGCGATTTTTTTGCAATCGGTCTCAAACGTTTGCGATTCGTTTGCGAATTAAGAAAATATAGCAATCTCCCGAATATCATACTAAATAATGCGAAAATAAACGAATTATCGAAAGTTACTAGATCCAGCCCGCCTCGATATACAAAATCCTTTAAAAGGTTAGCGATTTTATTGCTATCGGTCTCAAACGTTTGCGATTCGTTTGCGAATTAAGAAAATATAGCAATCTCCCGAATATCATACTAAATAATGCGAAAATAAACGAATTATCGAAAGTTACTAGATCCAGCCCGCCTCGATATACAAAATCCTTTAAAAGGTTAGCGATTTTATTGCTATCGGTCTCAAACGTTTGCGATTCGTTTGCGAATTAAGAAAATATAACAATCTCTCGAATATCATAATAAATAAGGCGAAAATAAACGAATTATCAAAAGTTACTAGATCCAGCCCGCCTCGATATACAAAATCCCTTAAAAGGTTTGCGATTTTTTTGCAATGGGTCTCGAACGTTTGCGATTCGGTTGCGAATTAAGAAAATATAACAATCTCCCGAAGATCATAATAAATAAGGCCAAAATAAACGAATTATCGAAAGTTACTAGATCCAGCCCGCCTCGATATACAAAATCCCATAAAAGGTTTGCGATTTTTTTGCTACCGGTCTCAAACGTTTGTGATTCGTTTGCGAATTAAGAAAATATAGCAATCTCCCGAATATCATACTAAATAATGCGAAAATAAACGAATTATCGAAAGTAACTAGATCCAGCCCGCCTCGATATACAAAATACTTTAAAAGGATTGCGATTTTTTTGCAATCGGTCTCAAACGTTTGCCATTCGTTTGCGAATTGAGAAAATATAACAATCTCTCGAAGATCGTAATAAATAATGCGAAAATAAACGAATTATCGAAAGTTACTAGATCCAGCCCGCCTCGATATACAAAATCCTTTAAAAGGTTAGCGATTTTATTGCTATCGGTCTCAAACGTTTGCTATTCGTTTGCGAATTAAGAAAATATAACAATCTCTCGAATATCATAATAAATAAGGTGAAAATAAACGAATTATCGAAAGTTACTAGATCCAGCCCGCCTCGATATACAAAATCCTTTAAAAGGTTTGCGATTTTTTTGCAATCGGTCTCAAACGTTTGCGATTCGTTTGCGAATTGAGAAAATATAACAATCTCTCGAATATCATAATAAATAATGCGAAAATAAACGAATTATCGAAAGTTACTAGATCCAGCCCGCCTCGATATACAAAATCCTTTAAAAGGTTTGCGATTTTTTTGCAATCGGTCTCAAACGTTTGCGATTCGTTTGCGAATTGAGAAAATATAACAATCTCCCGAATATCATAATAAATAATGCGAAAATAAACGAATTATCGAAAGTTACTCGACGTGGCCGGCTAACTTCACGTTCGCTTCAAAATCCCTTAAAAGGTTTGCAATTTTTTTGCAATCGGTCTCAAACGTTTGCAATTCGTTTGCGAATTGAGAAAATATGGCAATGTCCCGAATATCATAATAAATAATGCGAAAATAAACGAATTATCGAAAGTTACTAGATCCAGCCCGCCTCGATATACAAAATCTTTTGAAAGGTTTGCGATTTTTTTGCAATCGGTCTCAAACGTTTGCGATTCGTTTGCGAAATGAGAAAATATAACAATCTCTCGAATATCATAATAAATAAGGCGAAAATAAACGAATTATCGAAAGTTACTAGATCCACCCCGCCTCGATATACAAAATCCCTTAAAAGGTTTGCGATTGTTTTGCAATCGGTCTCAAACGTTTGCGATTCGTTAGCGAATTGAGAAAATATAGCAATCTCTCGAATATCATAATCAATAAGGTGAAAATAAACGAATTATCGAAAGTTACTAGATCCAGCCCGCCTCGATATACAAAATCCTTTAAAAGGTAAGCGATTTTTTTGCTATCGGTCTCAAACGTTTGCGATTCATTTGCGAATTGAGAAAATATAGCAATCTCTCGAATATCATAATAAATAAGGCCAAAATAAACGAATTATCGAAAGTTACTAGATCCAGCCCGCCTCGATATACAAAATCCTTTAGAAGGTTTGCGTTTTTATTGCAATCGGTCTCAAACGTTTGCAAATCGTTTGCGAATTGAGAAAATATAGCAATCTCTCGAATATCATAATCAATAAGGTGAAAATAAACGAATTATCGAAAGTTACTAGATCCAGCCCGCCTCGATATACAAAATCCTTTAAAAGGTTAGCGATTTTTTGCAATCGGTCTCAAACGTTTGCGATTCGTTTGCGAATTAAGAAAATATAGCAATCTCCCGAATATCATACTAAATAATGCGAAAATAAACGAATTATCGAAAGTAACTAGATCCAGCCCGCCTCGATATACAAATTCCTTTAAAAGGTTTGCGATTTTTTTGCAATCGGTCTCAAACGTTTGCGATTCGTTTGCGATTTGAGAAAATATAGCAATCTCCCGAATATCGTCATAAATAAGTCGAAAATAAACGAATTATCGAAAGTTACTCGACGTGGCCGGCCTACTTCACGTTCGCTTCAAAATCCCTTAAAAGGTTTGCGATTTTTTTGCAATCGGTCTCAAACGTTTGCGATTCGTTTGCAAATTGAGAAAATATAACAATCTCTCGAATATCATAATAAATAAGGCGAATATAAAGGAATTATCGAAAGTTACTAGATCCAGCCCGCCTCGATATACAAAATCCCTTAAAAGGTTTGCGATTTTTTTGCAATCGGTCTCAAACGTTTGCGATTCGGTTGCGAATTAAGAAAATATAACAATCTCCCGAAGATCATAATAAATAAGGCCAAAATAAACGAATTATCGAAAGTTACTAGATCCAGCCCGCCTCGATATACAAAATCCCATAAAAGGTTGCGATTTTTTTGCTATCGGTCTCAAACGTTTGTGATTCGTTTGCGAATTGAGAAAATATAGCAATCTCCCGAATTTCATAATAAATAATGCGAAAATAAACGAATTATCGAAAGTAACTAGATTCAGCCCGCCTCGCTATACAAAATACTTTAAAAGGATTGCGATTTTTTTGCAATCGGTCTCAAACGTTTGCGATTCGTTTGCTAATTGAGAAAATATAGCAATCTCCCGAATATCATAATAAATAATGCGAAAATAATCGAATTATCGAAAGTTACTAGATCCAGCCCGCCTTGATATACAAAATCCTTTAAAAGGTTTGCGATTTTTTTTGCTATCGCTCTCAAACGTTTGCGACTCGTTTGCGATTTAAGAAAATATAACAATCTCTCGAATATCATAATAAATAATGCGAAAATCAACGAATTATCGAAAGTTACTAGATCCAGCCCGCCTCGATATATAAAATCCCTTAAAAGGTTTGCGATTTTTTTGCAATCGGTCTCAAACTTTTGCGATTCGTTTGCGAATTAAGAAAATATAGCAATCTCCCGAATTTCATAATAAATAATGCGAAAATAAACGAATTATCTAAAGTTACTCGACGTGGCAGGGCAGCTCTCCGTGGGCTTCAAAATACTTTAAAAGGTTTGCCTTTTTTTTGCAATTGGTCTCAAACGTTTGCGATTCGTTTGCGAATTAAGAAAATATAGCAATCTCCCGAATATCATACTAAATAATGCGAAAATAAACGAATTATCGAAAGTAACTAGATCCAGCCCGCCTCGATATACAAAATACTTTAAAAGGATTGCGATTTTTTTGCAATCGGTCTCAAACGTTTGCCATTCGTTTGCGAATTGAGAAAATATAACAATCTCTCGAAGATCGTAATAAATAATGCGAAAATAAACGAATTATCGAAAGTTACTAGATCCAGCCCGCCTCGATATACAAAATCCTTTAAAAGGTTTGCGATTTTTTTGCAATCGGTCTCAAACGTTTGCGATTCGTTAGCGAATTGAGAAAATATAGCAATCTCTTGAATATCATAATCAATAAGGTGAAAAAAAAGAATTATCGAAAGTTACTAGATCCAGCCCGCCTCGATATACAAATTCCTTTAAAAGGTTTGCGATTTTTTTGCAATCGGTCTCAAACGTTTGCGATTCGTTTGCGAATTAAGAAAATATAGCAATCTCCCGAATATCATACTAAATAATGCGAAAATAAACGAATTATCGAAAGTTACTAGATCCAGCCCGCCTCGATATACAAAATCCTTTAAAAGGTTAGCGATTTTATTGCTATCGGTCTCAAACGTTTGCGATTCGTTTGCGAATTAAGAAAATATATCAATCTCTCGAATATCGTAATAAATAATGCGAAAATAAACGAATTATCGAAAGTTACTCGACGTGGCCGGCTAACTTCACGTTCGCTTCAAAATCCCTTAAAAGGTTTGCGATTTTTTTGCAATCGGTCTCAAACGTTTGCGATTCGTTTGCGAATTGAGAAAATATAACAATCTCCCGAATATCATAATAAATAAGGCGAAAATAAACGAATTATCGAAAGTTACTAGATCCAGCCCGCCTCGATATACAAAATCCTTTAAAAGGTTTGCGATTTTTTTGCAATCGGTCTCAAACGTTTGCGATTCGTTTGCGAATTGAGAAAATATAGCAATCTCCCGAATATCATAATAAATAATGCGAAAATAAACGAATTATCGAAAGTTACTAGATCCAGCCCGCCTCGATATACAAAATCCTTTAAAAGGTTTGCGATTTTTTTGCAATCGGTCTCAAACGTTTGCGATTCGTTTGCGAATTGAGAAAATATAGCAATCTCCCGAATATCATAATAAATAATGCGAAAATAAACGAATTATCGAAAGTTACTAGATCCAGCCCGCCTCGATATACAAAATCCTTTAAAAGGTTTGCGATTTTTTTGCAATCGGTCTCAAACGTTTGCGATTCGTTTGCGAATTGAGAAAATATAGCAATCTCCCGAATATCATAATAAATAATGCGAAAATAAACGAATTATCGAAAGTTACTTGACGTGGCCGGCTAACTTCACGTTCGCTTCAAAATCCCTTAAAAGGTTTGCGATTTTTTTGCAATCGGTCTCAAACGTTTGCGATTCGTTTGCGAATTAAGAAAATATAGCAATCTCCCGAATATCATACTAAATAATGCGAAAATAAACGAATTATCGAAAGTTACTAGATCCAGCCCGCCTCGATATACAAAATCCTTTAAAAGGTTCTCGTTTTTTTTTGCAATCGGTCTCAAACGTTTGCGATTCGTTTGCGAATTGAGAAAATATAGCAATCTCCCAAATATCATAATAAATAATGCGAAAATAAACGAATTATCGAAAGTAACTAGATCCAGCCCTCCTCGATATACAAAATCCTTTAAAAGGTAAGCGATTTTTTTGCTATCGGTCTCAAACGTTTGCGATTCGTTTGCGATTTGAGAAAATATATCAATCTCCCGAATATCGTCATAAATAAGTCGAAAATAAACGAATTATCGAAAGTTACTAGATCCAGCCCGCCTCGATATACAAAATCCCTTAAAAGGTTTGCGATTTTTTTGCAATGGGTCTCAAACGTTTGCGATACGTTTGCGAATTGAGAAAATATAACAATCTCTCGAATATCATAATCAATAAGGTGAAAATAAACGAATTATCGAAAGTTACTAGATCCAACCCGCCTCGATATACAAAATCCTTTAAAAGGTTAGCGATTTTTTGCCATCGGTCTCAAACGTTTGCGATTCGTTTGCGAATTGAGAAAATATATCAATCTCTCGAATATCGTAATAAATAATGCGAAAATAAACGAATTATCGAAAGTTACTAGATCGTGGCCGGCTCGCTTCAAAATCCCTTAAAAGGTTTGCGATTTTTTGCAATCGGTCTCGAACGTTTGCGATTCGTTTGCGAATTGAGAAAATATAACAATCTCTCGAATATCATAATAAATAAGGCCAAAATAAACAATTTATCGAAAGTTACTAGATCCAGCCCGCCTCGATATACAAAATCCTTTAGAAGATTTGCGATTTTTTTGCAATCAGTCTCAAACGTTTGCGATTCGTTTGCGATTTGAGAAAATATAGCAATCTCCCGAATATCGTAATAAATAATGCGAAAATAAACGAATTATCGAAAGTTACTCGACGTGGCCGGCTAACTTCACGTTCGCTTCAAAATCCCTTAAAAGGTTTGCGATTTTTTTGCAATCGGTCTCAAACGTTTGCGATTCGTTTGCGAATTAAAAAAATATAGCAATCTCCCGAATATCATAATAAATAAGGCGAAAATAAACGAATTATCGAAAGTTACTAGATCCAGCCCGCCTCGATATACAAAATCCCTTAAAAGGTTTGCGATTTTTTTGCAATCGGTCTCAAACGTTTGCGATTCGTTTGCGAATTAAGAAAATATAGCAATCTCCCGAATATCATAATAAATAATGCCAAAATAAACGAATTATCGAAAGTTACTAGATCCAGCCCGCCTCGCTATACAAAATCCTTTAAAAGTTTGCGATTTTTTTGAAATTGGTCTCAAACGTTTGCGATTCGTTTGCGAATTAAGAAAATATAGCAATCTCCCGAATATCATAATAAATAATGCGAAAATAAACGAATTATCGAAAGTTACTCGACGTGGCCGGCTAAATTCAAGTTCGCTTCAAAATCCCTTAAAAGGTTTGC
>JAQOWT010000387.1:0-18164 GCA_030407085.1 Trichopria drosophilae
GGCCGAGCAAGCCAGGAAGGAGGCACGGGTGAGCGAAGAGAGGCGCCGCGCCAAGGAAGCGACGGAGACGGCTCGGCGCCACCTCCAACGCGCGGAAGCCCAAGAGAGAGCCGCAGAGGAAGCGTCATACCAACTCCGGCAACAGGAGCGCCGTAGATTGGCAGACCGGATAGCCCGGTACCAGCAGGGCCAATAAGTGACCGGCAAGACCGGCTTCACCGGCAATACTGGCGGCTAATTAATAGCCGGATAATTCTAATGGCCTAACGGCCCTTACTTTGTACAGGGTGGGGACCTTATCCCCTTTAAAATATAAAGGTTGGGGAAACAAAGAGGAGAGTAATGATTCACCTATCCTCCTTCCCATCCTTACACTCTTATTTATTTATTTATTTTTTCCTTCTTGATTGTTGTAATTTTTTTTTATTTTTCTCTCCCAATAGCCTGATCATGTACATAACCGACTTGTCTGTATACAAGGTCGAGCCGGTATCGCTCCCGGTACGCGGCTTCTGGGGACCGGGAGTGTAACAAGAACACCGGGGTATCGGACGCTCTTGTTACGGCGAACCGTCTTCATCGGTTGAATACTATTTTAATTATTTAGATTAAATGTTTCAGGTACGATCGCGGAAAGAAAGAGACAGAGAGAGAGGCGAAGAGAAAGAGAGGAAACGATCGGGAGGAGGGCAAGCGCGAAAAGCTCGGGGGTCGGAAAGACGAAATTCGGCAGATTCGATTTCCTCGAGCCACGCGAGCTTTCCAGTGCGCGAGAAAAAGTTTCGTCGTGATGTTACGCGTGGGTAACATTCAATACATTGGGATTACCGGAGCTTTGGTGGCGGCATCACCAGGAAATGTAAGTACCGGCTTGGCCGTACAGACGAGATTTTTCCTTCTCTCTTTCTTCCCCTCTCTTTATGGTTGCGGTCATCCGTTTTTATAACCGGAGGCACAGTGGAGTTTGCGACGATACCCCGCATCGTTTATTTTGTACCGGGTTCCCGGAGTAACTGTATGCGCGAATAAACATAATTATTCTTATTTTTTTTGTTTTGGTTATGAACCGACATCTTTCTTAACGACCCATCCCATCCGCGCCGATAGCGAGTTAGCCGGTGGACTGTTTGGTACGCCGCGGGTTCCTGTCAACTGACAGTCCAAACGGAGCAAGGTCAACCGTGCGGTGGGTGACCTTGACCGGTGAAATCCCGGCGTAGTTTAAAATTCGTTACAATATATGAACCTCATAAATAACAAAAATAAAATTTTCGAAAACAAGGGTGCTGGTGGAGGGCGCAAAACTGACCCAAAAACCCTAAAAAACGCTCTGGAATCGCCCATTTTTATTAGGGGTCTGTTTTTATTTTTTAAATATTCATTAATACTCACAAAAAACATAATGTAATTTTTTCGAAATGTTTCTATGCCAGGATCATCTCGAAAGTGGGGGTAAGGCACCCCGAAAACCCGAAAAATTGCTCTGAAATCACTATTTTAGCTTAAGGGTTTGTTTTTATTGTTTAAATATTAATTAATACTCATAACAAAAAAAATGTAATTTTTTTGAAATTTTTCTATGCCAGGATCATCTCGAAAGTGGGGGTAAGACACCCGAAAAACAGAAATATCGCTCTGAAATCGCCAATTTCTTTTATTGGTCTGTTTTTATTATTTATATATTCATTAATACTCATCACAAACATAATGTAATTTTTTCGAAATGTTTCTATGCCAGGATCATCTCGAAAGTTGCGGTAAGACACCCCAAAAGACAGAAATGTTGCCGTGAAATCGGCAATTTCTTTTAGGGGTCTGTTTTTATTCTTTAGATATTCATTAATACTCATAAAAAACATAAAGTAATTTTTTCGAAATGTTTCAATGCCGAGATCATCTCTAATGTGGTGGTGAGACACCCCGAAAAACAGAAAAATTGCTCTGAAATCAGCATTTTATCTTAGGGGTCTGTTTTTATTTTTTAAATATTAATTAATACTCATAACAAAAATAATTTAATTTTTTAGAAATTTTTCTATGCCACGATCATCTCGAAAGTGGGAGTAAGACACCCCAAAAACAGAAATATCGCTCTGAAATCGCCAATTTCTTTTATTGGTCTGTTTTTATTATTTATATATTCATTAATATTCATAAAAAATATAATGTAATTTTTTCGAAATGTTTCTATGCCAGGACCCGGGAGCCTCTTTCTGGAGGATAGAGCAGTTTTCCGTGCTACCGGGCGCGTCCACAGGTTGCGGATAGTGGAGTGGCCAGTAGGAGTAGGGGGGTGGGGAGCCACTCCCAGTCCTGCCGGTTAGTCGCTAATATATTGAATACGCGACCGCGGACAACGGAATCGGGATAGGAGGAGTTATTCAAAATCATGGCAATGGAAGACAATGTTAAAACTCAATATCCCCAGGTGGTAACCCTAGCGGAACCCCATCCGCTCAAAGAGCGGCCGAGCCCCATTCGGAGTCTGGGGCTCAACATTGTTAACGATCACGGGACCCACAATTGGCCACTTGGTTGTGGGAGGTACCATTGCTACTAGTGGCAACCCGAAAAGAAACCCGCATCTCGCGGACGACATAGTCAGTCCCAGCAGTATCTCCAATCGGTTGGAGGATATGCACATCGACGCAGCAACCGAGGACGCTATGTCCACTGGAAGCACAGTCGAGACTGCAGATTTCGAAACCGAGAGGGATTTACTGGAGGAGGCTGACAAAGCCGGAAGCGAGACGGTGGTAAAAGAAAGAAAGGTACTTAACCGCGATCAGAAAGCCAGGAAAGGCTATCGGAATGCGGTTAAGTACCTTGAAAAAATGAAAAGTAAAAAGCCGGAAGAACTCTCGACGAAAGAGCGGGAGTACATCCGCAAAAATAAAAAGACGGTTGAGAGATACGAGGAAGAACATCGTGTCTCTGACCCCGGAACAGCAGTACAGGTGGACTCGGCGGCCACAACCGAGGCCACCGCTCCACCTGGGAAGCCGAAACCGAGGCGAAAGCTCCAGATGGCTCGTGCCGTGGAGTCCTCCCGGAACACGGGTGGGCCCGCTGGTCAAATGCCCCTGGTAAGGGACCAGGCGACCAAAAGGGGCCGCTCGGGTGACGTGGAGGAAAACACGCAAAGAAAGCCAAACCCTCGGCAAGTTTCGAGTCGCCTATGGAGTTTCAGATCGCTGTCATCGATCGTTCCGATCTCGACGGCAGGATGAGCTCCGAAAGGTGGCTAGAGGTGGAAGAGAGGATTCTGGAAGCCATCGCGGAGGGGGAAGAGAAAGGAGGTGATGAAGAGGTGAACTTCGACGGGGCCGGCTGGCAGAAGGGAGTCAAAGTCGTGGGTTGCAGCAACAGGAGGTCTTGCGACTTCCTAAAGCAAGTAATCCGCGACTGCGGCGAACTATGGCAGGGGGCAAAACTCGAAGTTATACCAAGATCGGATCTCCCTCTCAGACACCTAACATCAGTCTGGATTCCCCCCCCCCCCCCCCAAGTCCCGGTGGAAGATATGATCCTAAAGATCATCAAGAGGCAAAATGAGGGACTCAACACCCAAAGCTGGAGGATTGTCTCCTCAAAAGACAGCAAAGGGGGAAGCGGCAAAGACGTTGTCATAGCTGTGGATGATGAGTCCCTCAGAAAATTAAGAAATTCACTGGGTAGCATCAAATTCGGTCTTGGATCACTGAAAATGAGGCTTCCCAGTGAAAAGAAGAAAAGTGACATCGAGACTGCAAGTGGTGCAAATTAATCTGCACCACTGCGAAGCAGCCTCCGAAGATCTGATGCTGCTTATGACGGAAGGCAGGGTGGATATTGCCCTTGCCCAAGAGCCATGGCTCCTAGGAGGCAAAATTCAAGGACTAAGGGCAAAAGGCTATGAGCTGATCCACACCCAAGCCGAAGGTAAGAAAAGAGCGTGTATAGTGGCCAAGAGTGACTTAAAACTCATACTACTTTCACAGTTCAGTACTAACGATATGACTACGGCAGTGTACGAAGAAACGGGAAAGGCTCCGCTAATTCTCGTAGCAGCGTACATGCCGTACGAGGAAGAAGAGCCACCAACAGCCAAGCTCCGTGACCTGGTGCAATCCTGCCAGGCGAAGGGGAAACAGCTGGTGATCGGAGGTGACGCCAATGGACATCATGTCCAATGGGGAAGCAGCGATATAAACAAAAGAGGTGAGTCAATTTTAGAGTTTATACTTTCTAGTAATTTGATTATATGCAATAAAGGTAATGTGCCAACTTTTGCAAATAGAATTAGGGAGGAAGTTATAGACCTAACTTTGTGTACAAACTCTGATCAAGTCGCGGTCGAAAATTGGAGGGTATCCCTTACTAATTCGTTTTCGGATCATAAGAGGATCTTCTTCACAATTAAGCGCGATATTGTAAAAAGGACGATGTTTAGGAACGCAAAAAAGACTGACTGGACAACATTTTCTAAACTGGTAGACAGAAGACTGAATAGGGAGGTTAAACCTCAAATTTCTGACTTCCCCTCCCACGAGGAAATTGAAAACTCGGTCAAGCTACTAGATGAGACGCTACAGAAGGCTTTCTTAGGGGCCTGCCCCGTCAGATACAATCGCAAAACCTTCAAACCATGGTGGAATGCGGAGCTACGACACATGAGGGCGGAATCCAGAAGGCTTCTTGAAGCGGCAAGGAGAACAAAGGCAAATGAAAGCTGGGAAAACTACAAACTCAGCTTCAGAGCCTATAAGAACGAAATAAGGAAAGCAAAATGGGAGTCATTCCAGAGCTTCAGCGAGTCTTTTACAGACATAAATGAGGCGGCCAGATTCCGGAAGATTCTCGCAAAGGAACCAACGATCCTAAAGAGCACCAGACGACCTGACGACTCATGGACTGAGACTAGAAAGGAGACCCTAGAATTGCTGATGAGCACTCACTTCCCAGGTTGCTTTGAGAATGATATGAATCACACCACGGCACAAAGGGAAGTACCAAAGAGAGAGACTAAGGAAATGGTTGCAAAGATAGTGACAAGAGATAAAGTAGCGTGGGCGGTACACTCCTTCGACCCCTACAAGTCGCCGGGGCCAGATGGGGTGATCCCGGCTATGCTGCAAAAATCCCTAACCACGATAGAACCATTACTACTGAAAATCTTCTCGGAATGTCTCCTGTTAGGGTACATACCGGAAAGATGGCGAGAGGTAAAAGTGGTATTCACACCCATGGCAGGGAAAGTTAGCCACACAATACCAAAAGATTTCAGACCCATAAGTCTCTCATCATTCTTGTTAAAGATACTAGAGAGGCTCGTTGATCTGCATATTAATACAACAAAAATATAACAAAAATAATGTAATTTTTTTGAAATTTTTCAATGCCAGGAT
Organism: Trichopria drosophilae; assembly: GCA_030407085.1. Classification (NCBI taxonomy): domain Eukaryota; kingdom Metazoa; phylum Arthropoda; class Insecta; order Hymenoptera; family Diapriidae; genus Trichopria; species Trichopria drosophilae. Next base: position 5,388 of record JAQOWT010000387.1, read on the forward strand.
CATCTCCAAAGTGGTGGTAAGACACCCCAAAAACAGAAATACCGCTCTGAAATCGCCAATTTCTTTTAGGGGTCTGTTTTTATTGTTTATGTTTCCATTAATACTCATCACAAACATAATGTAATTTTTTCGAAATGTTTCTATGCCAGGATCATCTCGAACGTTGCGGTAAGACACACCAAAAGACAGAAATGTTGCCGTGAAATCGGCAATTTCTTTTAGGGGTCTGTTTTTATTCTTTAGTTATTCATTAATGCTCATAACAAAAATAATGTAATTTTTTTGAAATTTTTCAATGCCAGGATCATCTCCAAAGTGGTGGTAAGACACCCCAAAAACAGAAATATCGCTCTGAAATCGCCAATTTCTTTTAGGGGTCTGTTTTTATTGTTTATGTTTTCATTAATGCTCATCAAAAACATAATGTAATTTTTTCGAAATGTTTCTATGCCAGGATCATCTCGAAAGTGGCGGTAAGACACCCCAAAAGACAGAAATATTGCCGTGAATTCGGCAATTTCTTTTAGGGGTCTGTTTTTATTCTTTAGATATTCATTAATACTCATAACAAACATAAAGTAATTTTTTCGAAATGTTTCAATGGCAAGATCATCTCGAAAGTGGCGGTAAGACACCCCAAAAACAGAAATATCGCTCTGAAATCGCCAATTTCTTTTAGGGGTCTGTTTTTATTTTTTAAATATTAATTAATACTTCTAACAAAAATAATGTAATTTTTTCGAAATGTTTCTATGCCAGGATCATCTCGAAAGTGGTGGTAAGACACCCCAAAAACAGAAATATCGCTCTGAAATCGCCAATTTCTTGTAGGGGTCTGTTTTTATTTTTTAAATATTAATTAATACTCATAACAAAAATAATGTAATATTTTAGAAATTTTTCAATGCCAGGCTCATCTCGAAAGTGGGGGTAAGACACCCCAAAAACAGAAATATCGCTCTGAAATCGCCAATTTCTTTTAGGGGTCTGTTTTTATTGTTTATGTTTTCATTAATACTCATCACAAACATAATGTAATTTGTTTGAAATTTTTCAATGCCAGGATCATCTCGAAAGTGGCGGTAAGACACCCCAAAAGACAGAAATGTTGCCGTGAATTCGGCAATTTCTTTTAGGGGTCTGTTTTTATTCTTTAGATATTCATTAATACTCATAACAAAAATAATGTAATTTTTTTGAAATTTTTCAATGCCAGGATCATCTCGAAAGTGGCGGTAAGACACCCCAAAAACAGAAATATCGCTCTGAAATCGCCAATTTCTTTTAGGGGTCTGTTTTTATTCTTTAGATATTCATTAATACTCATAACAAACATAATGTAATTTTTTCGAAATGTTTCTATGCCAGGATCATCTCGAAAGTGGCGGTAAGACACCCCAAAAGACAGAAATGTTGCCGTGAATTCGGCAATTTCTTTTAGGGGTCTGTTTTTATTCTTTAGATATTCATTAATACTCATAACAAACATAAAGTTAATTTTTCGAAATGTTTCAATGCCAAGATCATCTCGAATGTGGCGGTAAGACACCCCAAAAACAGAAATATCGCTCTGAAATCGCTAATTTCTTTTAGGGGTCTGTTTTTATTGTTTATGTTTTCATTAATATTCATAACAAACATAATGTAATTTGTTTGAAATTTTTCAATGCCAGGATCATCTCGAAAGTGGCGGTAAGACACCCGAAAAGACAGAAATATTGCCGTGAATTCGGCAATTTCTTTTAGGGGTCTGTTTTTATTCTTTAGATATTCATTAATACTCATAACAAAAATAATGTAATTTTTTTGAAATTTTTCAATGCCAGGATCATATCGAAAGTAGTGGTAAGACACCCAAAAACAGAAATATCGCTCTGAAATCGCCAATTTCTTTTAGGGGTCTGTTTTTATTTTTTAAATATTAATTAATACTTCTAACAAAAATAATGTAATTTTTTCGAAATGTTTCTATGCCAGGATCATCTCGAAAGTGGCAGTAAGACACCCCAAAAGACAGTAATATTGCCGTGAATTCGGTTTGCCGTGTTTCTATCCCAGGATCATCGCGAAAGTGGTGGTAAGACACCCCAAAAACAGAAATATCGCTCTGAAATCGCCCATTTCTTTTAGGGGTCTGTGTTTATTGTTTATGTATTCATTAATATTCATAACAAACATAATGTAATTTTTTCGAAATGTTTCTATCCCAGGATCATCGCTAAAGTGGTGGTAAGACACCCCAAAAACAGAAATATCGCTCTGAAATAGCCAATTTCTTTTAGAAGTCTGTTTTTATTGTTTATGTTTTCATTTATGCTCATCACAAACATAATGTAATTTTTTCGAAATGTTTCTATGCCAGGATCATCTCGAAAGTGGCGGTAAGACACCCCAAAAGACAGAAATATTGCCGTGAATTCGGCGATTTCTTTTAGGGGTCTGTTTTTATTCTTTAGATATTCATAATACTCATAACAAAAATAACGTAATTTTTTTGAAATTTTTCAATACCAGGATCATATCGAAAGTAGTTGCAAGACACCCAAAAACAGAAATATCGCTCTGAAATCGCCAATTTCTTTTAGGGGTCTGTTTTTATTTTTTAAATATTAATTAATACTTCTAACAAAAATAATGTAATTTTTTCGAAATGTTTCTATGCCAGGATCATCTCGAAAGTGGCAGTAAGACACCCCAAAAGACAGAAATATTGCCGTGAATTCGGCAATTTCTTTTAGGGGTCTGTTTTTATTCTTTAGATATTCATTAATACTCATAACAAACATAAAGTAATTTTTTCGAAATGTTTCAATGCCAAGATCATCTCGAATGTGGCGGTAAGACACCCCAAAAACAAAAATATCGCTCTGAAATCGCCAATTTCTTTTAGGGGTCTGTTTTTATTGTTTATGTATTCATTAATATTCATAACAAACATAATGTAATTTGTTTGAAATTTTTCAATGCCAGGATCATCTCGAAAGTGGCGGTAAGACACCCCAAAAACAGAAATATCGCTCTGAAATCGCCAATTTCTTTTAGGGGTCTGGTTTTATTGTTGATGTATTTATTAATATTCATAACAAACATAATGTAATTTTTTCGAAATGTTTCTATCCCAGGATCATCGCGAAAGTGGTGGTAAGACACCCCAAAAACAGAAATATCGCTCTGAAATCGCCCATTTCTTTTAGGGGTCTGTTTTTATTGTTTATGTATTCATTAATATTCATAACAAACATAATGTAATTTTTTCGAAATGTTTCTATCCCAGGATCATCGCTAAAGTGGTGGTAAGACACCCCAAAAACAGAAATATCGCTCTGAAATAGCCAATTTCTTTTAGAAGTCTGTTTTTATTGTTTATGTTTTCATTTATGATCATCACAAACATAATGTAATTTTTTCGAAATGTTTCTATGCCAGGATCATTTCGAAAGTGGCGCAAGACACCCCAAAAGACAGAAATATTGCCGTGAATTCGGCGATTTCTTTTAGGGGTCTGTTTTTATTCTTTAGATATTCATAATACTCATAACAAAAATAACGTAATTTTTTTGAAATTTTTCAATACCAGGATCATATCGAAAGTAGTGGCAAGACACCCAAAAACAGAAATATCGCTCTGAAATCGCCAATTTCTTTTAGGGGTCTGTTTTTATTTTTTAAATATTAATTAATACTTCTAAAAAAATAATGTAATTTTTTCGAAATGTTTCTATGCCAGGATCATCTCGAAAGTGGCGGTAAGACACCCGAAAAGACAGAAATATTGCCGTGAATTCGGCAATTTCTTTTAGGGGTCTCTTTTTATTCTTTAGATATTCATTAATACTCATAACAAAAATAATGTAATTTTTTTGAAATTTTTCAATGCCAGGATCATCTGGAAAGTGGGGGTAAGACAACCCAAAAACAGAAATATCGCTCTGAAATCGCTAATTTCTTTTAGGGGTCTGTTTTTATTGTTTATGTTTTCATTAATATTCATAACAAACATAATGTAATTTGTTTGAAATTTTTCAATGCCAGGATCATCTCGAAAGTGGCGGTAAGACACCCCAAAAACAGAAATATCGCTCTGAAATCGCCAATTTCTTTTAAGGGTCTGGTTTTATTGTTGATGTATTTATTAATATTCATAACAAACATAATGTAATTTTTTCGAAATGTTTCTATGCCAGGATCATCTCGAAAGTGGCGGTAAGACACCCAAAAAGACAGAAATATTGCTGTGAATTCGGCAATTTCTTTTAGGGGTCTGTTTTTATTCTTTAGATATTCATTAATACTCATAACAAAAATAATGTAATTTTTTTGAAATTTTTCAATGCCAGGATCATATCGAAAGTAGTGGTAAGACACCCAAAAACAGAAATATCGCTCTGAAATCGCCAATTTCTTTTAGGGGTCTGTTTTTATTTTTTAAATATTAATTAATACTTCTAACAAAAATAATGTAATTTTTTCGAAATGTTTCTATGCCAGGATCATCTCGAAAGTGGCAGTAAGACACCCCAAAAGACAGAAATATTGCCGTGAATTCGGCAATTTCTTTTAGGGGTCTGTTTTTATTCTTTAGATATTCATTAATACTCATAACAAACATAAAGTAATTTTTTCGAAATGTTTCAATGCCAAGATCATCTCGAATGTGGCGGTAAGACACCCCAAAAACAAAAATATCGCTCTGAAATCGCCAATTTCTTTTAGGGGTCTGGTTTTATTGTTGATGTATTTATAAATATTCATAACAAACATAATGTAATTTTTTCGAAATGTTTCTATCCCAGGATCATCGCGAAAGTGGTGGTAAGACACCCCAAAAACAGAAATATCGCTCTGAAATCGCCCATTTCTTTTAGGGGTCTGTCTTTATTCTTTAGATATTCATAATACTCATAACAAACATAAAGTAATTTTTTCGGAGTGTTTCTATGCCAGGATCATCTCGAAAGTGGCGGTACGACACCCGAAAAGACCGAAATATTGCCGTGAATTCGGCAATTTCTTTTAGGGGTCTGTTTTTATTGTTTATGTTTTCATTAATATTCATAACAAACATAATGTAATTTGTTTGAAATTTTTCAATGCCAGGATCATCTCGAAAGTGGCGGTAAGACACCCCAAAAACAGAAATATCGCTCTGAAATCGCCAATTTCTTTTAGGGGTCTGGTTTTATTGTTGATGTATTTATTAATATTCATAACAAACATAATGTAATTTTTTCGAAATGTTTCTATGCCAGGATCATCTCGAAAGTGGCAGTAAGACACCCCAAAAGACAGTAATATTGCCGTGAATTCGGTTTGCCGTGTTTCTATCCCAGGATCATCGCGAAAGTGGTGGTAAGACACCCCAAAAACAGAAATATCGCTCTGAAATCGCCCATTTCTTTTAGGGGTCTGTTTTTATTGTTTATGTATTCATTAATATTCATAACAAACATAATGTAATTTTTTCGAAATGTTTCTATCCCAGGATCATCGCTAAAGTGGTGGTAAGACACCCCAAAAACAGAAATATCGCTCTGAAATAGCCAATTTCTTTTAGAAGTCTGTTTTTATTGTTTATGTTTTCATTTATGATCATCACAAACATAATGTAATTTTTTCGAAATGTTTCTATGCCAGGATCATTTCGAAAGTGGCGGTAAGACACCCCAAAAGACAGAAATATTGCCGTGAATTCGGCGATTTCTTTTAGGGGTCTGTTTTTATTCTTTAGATATTCATAATACTCATAACAAAAATAACGTAATTTTTTTGAAATTTTTCAATACCAGGATCATATCGAAAGTAGTGGCAAGACACCCAAAAACAGAAATATCGCTCTGAAATCGCCAATTTCTTTTAGGGGTCTGTTTTTATTTTTTAAATATTAATTAATACTTCTAAAAAAATAATGTAATTTTTTCGAAATGTTTCTATGCCAGGATCATCTCGAAAGTGGCGGTAAGACACCCGAAAAGACAGAAATATTGCCGTGAATTCGGCAATTTCTTTTAGGGGTCTGTTTTTATTCTTTAGATATTCATTAATACTCATAACAAAAATAATGTAATTTTTTTGAAATTTTTCAATGCCAGGATCATCTGGAAAGTGGGGGTAAGACACCCCAAAAACAGAAATATCGCTCTGAAATCGCTAATTTCTTTTAGGGGTCTGTTTTTATTGTTTATGTTTTCATTAATATTCATAACAAACATAATGTAATTTGTTTGAAATTTTTCAATGCCAGGATCATCTCGAAAGTGGCGGTAAGACACCCCAAAAACAGAAATATCGCTCTGAAATCGCCAATTTCTTTTAGGGGTCTGGTTTTATTGTTGATGTATTTATTAATATTCATAACAAACATAATGTAATTTTTTCGAAATGTTTCTATGCCAGGATCATCTCGAAAGTGGCGGTAAGACACCCGAAAAGACAGAAATATTGCTGTGAATTCGGCAATTTCTTTTAGGGGTCTGTTTTTATTCTTTAGATATTCATTAATACTCATAACAAAAATAATGTAATTTTTTTGAAATGTTTCAATGCCAGGATCATATCGAAAGTAGTGGTAAGACACCCAAAAACAGAAATATCGCTCTGAAATCGCCAATTTCTTTTAGGGGTCTGTTTTTATTTTTTAAATATTAATTAATACTTCTAACAAAAATAATGTAATTTTTTCGAAATGTTTCTATGCCAGGATCATCTCGAAAGTGGCAGTAAGACACCCCAAAAGACAGTAATATTGCCGTGAATTCGGTTTGCCGTGTTTCTATCCCAGGATCATCGCGAAAGTGGTGGTAAGACACCCCAAAAACAGAAATATCGCTCTGAAATCGCCCATTTCTTTTAGGGGTCTGTGTTTATTGTTTATGTATTCATTAATATTCATAACAAACATAATGTAATTTTTTCGAAATGTTTCTATCCCAGGATCATCGCTAAAGTGGTGGTAAGACACCCCAAAAACAGAAATATCGCTCTGAAATCGCCAATTTCTTTTAGGGGTCTGGTTTTATTGTTGATGTATTTATTAATATTCATAACAAACATAATGTAATTTTTTCGAAATGTTTCTATGCCAGGATCATCTCGAAAGTGGCGGTAAGACACCCCAAAAGACAGAAATATTGCCGTGAATTCGGCGATTTCTTTTAGGGGTCTGTTTTTATTCTTTAGATATTCATAATACTCATAACAAAAATAACGTAATTTTTTTGAAATTTTTCAATACCAGGATCATATCGAAAGTAGTGGCAAGACACCCAAAAACAGAAATATCGCTCTGAAATCGCCAATTTCTTTTAGGGGTCTGTTTTTATTTTTTAAATATTAATTAATACTTCTAACAAAAATAATGTAATTTTTTCGAAATGTTTCTATGCCAGGATCATCTCGAAAGTGGCGGTAAGACACCCCAAAAGACAGAAATATTGCCGTGAATTCGGCAATTTCTTTTAGGGGTCTGTTTTTATTCTTTAGATATTCATTAATACTCATAACAAAAATAATGTAATTTTTTTGAAATTTTTCAATGCCAGGATCATCTCGAAAGTGGCGGTAAGACACCCCAAAAACAGAAATATCGCTCTGAAATCGCCAATTTCTTTTAGGGGTCTGTTTTTATTGTTTATGTATTCATTAATATTCATAACAAACATAAAGTAATTTTTTCGAAATGTTTCAATGCCAAGATCATCTCGAATGTGGCGGTAAGACACCCCAAAAACAAAAATATCGCTCTGAAATCGCCAATTTCTTTTAGGGGTCTGTTTTTATTGTTTATGTATTCATTAATATTCATAACAAACATAATGTAATTTTTTCGAAATGTTTCTATCCCAGGATCATCGCGAAAGTGGTGGTAAGACACCCCAAAAACAGAAATATCGCTCTGAAATCCCCCATTTCTTTTAGGGGTCTGTTTTTATTCTTTAGATATTCATAATACTCATAACAAACATAAAGTAATTTTTTCGAAAAGTTTCAATGCCAAGATCATCTCGAAAGTGGCGGTAAGACACCCTAAATGACAGAAATGTTGCCGTGAATTCGGAAATTTCTTTTAGGGGTCTGTTTTTATTCTTTAGATATTCATTAATACTCATAACAAACATAAAGTAAGTTTTTCGAAATGTTTCAATGCCAGGATCATCTCGAAAGTGGTGGCAAGACACCCCAAAAACAGAAATATCGCTCTGAAATCGCCAATTTCTTTTAGGGGTCTGTTTTTATTTTTTAAATATTAATTAATACTTCTAACAAAAATAATGTAATTTTTTCGAAATGTTTCTATGCCAGGATCATCTCGAAAGTGGCGGTAATACACCCCAAAAACAGAAAGAAATATCGCTCTGAAATCGGCAATTTCTTTTAGGGGTCTGTTTTTATTCTTTAGATATTCATTAATACTCATAACAAACATAAAGTTAATTTTTCGAAATGTTTCAATGCCAAGATCATCTCGAATGTGGCGGTAAGACACCCCGAAAAACAGAAATATCGCTCTGAAATAGCCAATTTCTTTTAGAAGTCTGTTTTTATTGTTTATGTTTTCATTTATGCTCATCACAAACATAATGTAATTTTTTGAAATGTTTCTATGCCAGGATCATCTCGAAAGTGGCGGTAAGACACCCCAAAAGACAGAAATATTGCCGTGAATTCGGCGATTTCTTTTAGGGGTCTGTTTTTATTCTTTAGATATTCATAATACTCATAACAAAAATAACGTAATTTTTTTGATATTTTTCAATGCCAGGATCATATCGAAAGTAGTGGCAAGACACCCAAAAACAGAAATATCGCTCTGAAATCGCCAATTTCTTTTAGGGGTCTGTTTTTATTTTTTAAATATTAATTAATACTCATAACAAAAATAATGTAATTTTTTCGAAATGTTTCTATGCCAGGATCATCTCGAAAGTGGCGGTAAGACACCCCAAAAGACAGAAATATTGCCGTGAATTCGGCGATTTCTTTTAGGGGTCTGTTTTTATTTTTTAAATATTAATTAATACTTCTAACAAAAATAATGTAATTTTTTCGAAATGTTTCTATGCCAGGATCATCTCGAAAGTGGCGGTAAGACACCCCAAAAACAGAAATATCGCTCTGAAATCGCCAATTTCTTTTAGGGGTCTGTTTTTATTTTTTAAATATTAATTAATACTTCTAACAAAAATAATGTAATTTTTTCGAAATGTTTCTATCCCAGGATCATAGCGAAAGTGGTGGTAAGACACCCCAAAAACAGAAATATCGCTCTGAATTCGGTTTCTATCCCAGGATCATCGCCAAAGTGGTGGTAAGACACCCCAAAAACAGAAATATCGCTCTGAAATCGCCAATTTCTTTTAGGTGTCTGTTTTTATTCTTTAGATATTCATTAATAGTCATAACAAACATGATGTAATTTTTTCGAAATATGTGTCAATGCCAGGATCATCTCCAAAGTGGTGGTAAGACACCCCAAAAACAGAAATACCGCTCTGAAATCGCCAATTTCTTTTAGGGGTCTGTTTTTATTGTTTATGTTTCCATTAATACTCATCACAAACATAATGTAATTTTTTCGAAATGTTTCTATGCCAGGATCATCTCGAAAGTGGCGGTAAGACACCCCAAAAGACAGAAATGTTGCCGTGAATTTGGCAATTTCTTTTAGGGGTCTGTTTTTATTCTTTAGATATTCATTAATACTCATAACAAAAATAATGTAATTTTTTTGAAATTTTTCAATGCCAGGATCATCTGGAAAGTGGGGGTAAGACACCCAAAAACAGAAATATCGCTCTGAAATCGCCAATTTCTTTTAGGGGTCTGTTTTTATTTTTTAAATATTAATTAATACTTCTAACAAAAATAATGTAATTTTTTCGAAATGTTTCTATGCCAGGATCATCTCGAAAGTGGCGGTAAGACACCCCAAAAGACAGAAATATTGCCGTGAATTCGGCAATTTCTTTTAGGGGTCTGTTTTTATTCTTTAGATATTCATAATACTCATAACAAACATAATGTAATTTTTTCGAAATGTTTCTATGCCAGGATCATCTCGAAAGTGGCGGTAAGACACCCCAAAAACAGAAATATCGCTCTGAAATCGCCAATTTCTTTTAGGGGTCTGGTTTTATTGTTGATGTATTTATTAATATTCATAACAAACATAATGTAATTTTTTCGAAATGTTTCTATGCCAGGATCATCTCGAAAGTGGCGGTAAGACACCCCAAAAGACAGAAATATTGCCGTGAATTCGGCAATTTCTTTTAGGGGTCTGTTTTTATTCTTTAGATATTCATTAATACTCATAACAAAAATAATGTAATTTTTTTGAAATTTTTCAATGCCAGGATCATCTCGAAAGTGGCGGTAAGACACCCCAAAAACAGAAATATCGCTCTGAAATCGCCAATTTCTTTTAGGGGTCTGTTTTTATTGTTTATGTATTCATTAATATTCATAACAAACATAATGTAATTTTTTCGAAATGTTTCTATGCCAGGATCATCTCGAAAGTGGCGGTAAGACACCCCAAAAACAGAAATATCGCTCTGAAATCGCCAATTTCTTTTAGGGGTCTGGTTTTATTGTTGATGTATTTATTAATATTCATAACAAACATAATGTAATTTTTTCGAAATGTTTCTATCCCAGGATCATAGCGAAAGTGGTGGTAAGACACCCCAAAAACAGAAATATCGCTCTGAAATCGCCAATTTCTTGTAGGGGTCTGTTTTTATTTTTTAAATATTAATTAATACTCATAACAAAAATAATGTAATTTTTTCGAAATGTTTCTATGCCAGGATCATCTCGAAAGTGGCGGTAAGACACCCCAAAAGACAGAAATATTGCCGTGAATTCGGCAATTTCTTTTAGGGGTCTGTTTTTATTCTTTAGATATTCATTAATACTCATAACAAAAATAATGTAATTTTTTCGAAATGTTTCTATGCCAGGATCATCTCGAAAGTGGCGGTAAGACACCCCAAAAGACAGAAATATTGCCGTGAATTCGGCAATTTCTTTTAGGGGTCTGTTTTTATTTTTTAAATATTAATTAATACTTCTAACAAAAATAATGTAATTTTTTCGAAATGTTTCTATGCCAGGATCATCTCGAAAGTGGCAGTAAGACACCCCAAAAGACAGAAATATTGCCGTGAATTCGGCAAAGTAGTGGTAAGACACCCAAAAACAGAAATATCGCTCTGAAATCGCCAATTTCTTTTAGGGGTCTGTTTTTATTTTTTAAATATTAATTAATACTTCTAACAAAAATAATGTAATTTTTTTGAAATGTTTCAATGCCAGGATCATATCGAAAGTAGTGGTAAGACACCCCAAAAACAGAAATATCGCTCTGAAATGGCCAATTTCTTTTAGAAGTCTGTTTTTATTGTTTATGTTTTCATTTATGCTCATCACAAACATAATGTAATTTTTTCGAAATGTTTCTATGCCAGGATCATCTCGAAAGTTGCGGTAAGACACCCCAAAAGACAGAAATATTGCCGTGAATTCGGCGATTTCTTTTAGGGGTCTGTTTTTATTCTTTAGATATTCATAATACTCATAACAAAAATAACGTAATTTTTTTGAAATTTTTCAATACCAGGATCATATCGAAAGTAGTTGCAAGACACCCAAAAACAGAAATATCGCTCTGAAATCGCCAATTTCTTTTAGGGGTCTGTTTTTATTTTTTAAATATTAATTAATACTTCTAACAAAAATAATGTAATTTTTTCGAAATGTTTCTATGCCAGGATCATCTCGAAAGTGGCAGTAAGACACCCCAAAAGACAGAAATATTGCCGTGAATTCGGCAATTTCTTTTAGGGGTCTGTTTTTATTCTTTAGATATTCATTAATACTCATAACAAACATAAAGTAATTTTTTCGAAATGTTTCAATGCCAGGATCATCTCGAAAGTGGTGGCAAGACACCCCAAAAACAGAAATATCGCTCTGAAATCGCCAATTTCTTTTAGGGGTCTGTTTTTATTGTTTATGTTTTCATTTATGCTCATAACAAACATAAAGTTAATTTTTCGAAATGTTTCAATGCCAGGATCATCTGGAAAGTAGGGGTAAGACAACCCAAAAACAGAAATATCGCTCTGAAATCACCATTTTATCTTAGGGATCCGTTTATATTTTTTAAATATGATTTAATACTCATAACAAAATTAATTTAATTTTTTCGAAATGTTTCTATCCCAGGATCATCGCCAAAGTGGTGGTAAGACACCCCAAAAACAGAAATATCGCTCTGAAATCGCCAATTTCTTTTAGGTGTCTGTTTTTATTCTTTAGATATTCATTAATACTCATCACAAACATAATGTAATTTTTTCGAAATGTTTCTATGCCAGGATCATCTCGAAAGTTGCGGTAAGACACCCCAAAAGACAGAAATGTTGCCGTGAAATCGGCAATTTCTTTTAGGGGTCTGTTTTTATTCTTTAGATATTCATTAATACTCATAACAAAAATAACGTAATTTTTTTGATATTTTTCAATGCCAGGATCATATCGAAAGTAGTGGCAAGACACCCAAAAACAGAAATATCGCTCTGAAATCGCCAATTTCTTTTAGGGGTCTGTTTTTATTTTTTAAATATTAATTAATACTCATAGCAAAAATAATGTAATTTTGTCGAATATTTTCTATGCCAGGATCATCTGGAAAGTAGGGGTAAGACAACCCAAAAACAGAAATATCGCTCTGAAATCACCATTTTATCTTAGGGATCCGTTTATATTCTTTAG
>JAQOWT010000388.1:0-18241 GCA_030407085.1 Trichopria drosophilae
TCTTTTTTTTAAAAACAATTAAGGGTGTTCATTTCTTAAAAATTATATTATATTGACTTCTCCAAGGCTTCAAGAATCTTTTCTGCAAAATATGAAAAATGAACAACCCTTTGTTGAAAGGTTATAACGTTTGTTTATAAAAACGTACACGACTGTCACGTATTTCCACGGTCCTTTTTTTAAACAATTAAGGGTGTTCAATAGTTATATATGATTTTATATCACTTCTTATGGGCTGCAAGAATTTTTCTGCAAAATATGGAAAATGAACACATTTTGTTACAAAGTTATAATCGATTGTTTTATTAGAACATAACGACTCAGGCTATTTTAACAGGCTTTTTTGGATCAATTAAGGGTGTTCATTTGTTTAAAAATTGATTTTATATCACTTCTAAGGGCTTCAAGAAATCTTTTCTGCAAATATGGAAAATGAACACCCTTTATTGCAAAAAATTATAACGATTGGTTGTCAGGAATGTATCGACTCTGACGTATTTCACGATTCGTTCTTTAAACAATTTAAGGGTGTATCATTTTTTAAAAATGATTTTATTATCACCTATAAGGGCTTCAAGGATCTTTTCTGCAAAAATATGGAAAATGAACACCCTATGTTTGCAAAAGTTTTAAGGATTGTGTATAATAACGTAACGACCTGTGACGTTATTTTAACGGTCTTTTTTTATAACAATTAAGATTGTTCATATTTAAAAAAATGAATTTTTTATATCGCTTCAAGTATATTTATATGCAAACAATTGGAAAATGAACCACCCTTTATTGCAAAGTTATAACGAATTGTGTTTAAAATAACGTAACGACTGTGACGATTTGTTACGGTCATTTGTTTTAAGCAGAAATAAGAATGTTCCATTTTTTAAAAATGGATTTTATATCGCTTTCAAGTCATATTTTATGCAAAACATGGGAAAATGAACACCATTTAGTTGAAAGGGTTTTTATAACGATTGTTTATAAGAACATAAGTACTCTGACGATTTTAACGGTCTTTTTTTTTCAAACAAATAAGGGGTGTTCATTTTTTTTAAAATGATTTTATGGTCACTTCTAAAGGGCTTCAAGAATCTTTTCTGCAAAAATATGGAAAATGAACACCGCTTTATTGCAAAGTTATAACGGCTTGTTTATAATAAACGTAAGGACTGTCACGTATTTCACGGTCTTTTATTAAAACAATTAAGGGTGTTTCATTTAGATTTATAAATGATTTTAAAATACACTTCTTATGGCTGGCAAGAATTTTTCTGCCCAAAAATATGGAAAATGAGCAACCCTTTGTTACAAAGTTATATCGATTGTTTATTAGAACTTAACGACTCTGGCTATTTTAACAGGCTTTTTTTGAATCAATTAAAGGTGTTCTTTGTTTAAAAAATGATTTTATATCACTTCTAAGGGCTTCAAGATTCTTTTCTGCAAATTACACATAAGGGAAAATAGAACACCCTTTATTGCAAAATTATAACGAGTGTTTGTAAAGAATGTATCGGACCTCTGACGTATTTTCACGATCGTTCTTTAAACAATTAAGGAGTGTTCATTTTTTAAAAATGATTTTATATCACCTATAAGGGCTTCAAGAATCTTTTCTGCAAATATATGGAAAATGAACACCCTATGTTCGCAAAAGTTTTAAGGATTGTTTATAATAAACGTAACGCTGTGACGATTTTAACGGTCTTTTTTTAAACAATTATAGATTGTTCATATTTAAAAAATGATTTTTATATCGCTTCAAGTATATTTTATGCAAAATATTGGAAAAATGAACACCCTAATTGTCAAAGTTGATAACGATTGTTTTAAAATAACGTAACGACTGTGACGATTTTTACGAGTCATTTTGTAAGCCAAAAAAAAAAACAAATTTTTAAGATCTGATGTTCATTTTTTAAAAATGATTTTTACATCGCTTCAAGTTAATTATTTTGTATGCAAAACATGGAAAATGAAACACCCAATTTATTGAAAGGTTATAACGATTGTTTATAAGAACATAAGTACTCTGGACGATTTTAAACGGTCTTTTTTCAAACAAATAAGGGTGTTACTTATTTTTACAAATGGTTTTTTTATGTGCACTTCTAAGGGCTTCAAGAATCTTTTCTGCAAAATAATGGAAAATGAACACCCTTTATTGCAAAGTTTATAACGAATGTTTATAAAAACGTAAGGACTGTCACGTATTTCACGGTCTTTTTATAAACAATTAAGGGTTTGTTTCATTAGCTTATAAATGATTTTATATCAACTTCTTTATGGCTGCCAGAATTTTTCTGCACATATGGAAAATGAGCACCCTTTGTTACAAAGTTCAATTCGATTGTTTTAAATAAACGTCAACGACTGCGGACGATTTGTACGGTCATTTTTTTAAACAATAAGAATGTTCATTTTTTAAAAATGATTTTTATATCGCTTCAAGTATATCTTTATGCAAAAAATGGTAATAATGAACACCATTTAATTGCAAAAGGTTATAACGATTGTTTATAAGAACATAAGTACTCTGACGATTTTAACGGTCTTTTTTAAACTAATAAGGGGTGTTCATTTTTTAAAAATGATTTTTATATCACTTTCTTATGTTGCCTTCAAGAATCTTTTCTGCTACATATGGAAAATTGAACACCCTTTATTGCAAAATTATAACGATTGTTTGTAAGAATGTATCGACTCTGACGGTATTTCACGATCCGTTCTATTTAAACAATTAAGTGTGTTCATTTTTTAAAAATGGATTTTTATATCACCTATAAGGGCTGTCAAGAATCTTTTCTGCAAAATATGGAAGAATGAACACCCTTATGTTGCAAAGTTTTACAGGCTTGTTTAATAATAACGTAACGCCTGTGACGATTTTTAACGGTCTTTTTTTAAACAATTAAGACATTGTTCATATTTAAAAAATGATTTTATATCGCTTCAAAGTATATTTTATGCCAAAATACTGGAAAATTGAACACCCTTTATTGCAAAGTTATAACGATTGTTTTAAAATAACGTAAACGACTGTGACGGATTTTTACGGTCATTTTGTTAAGCAAATAAGAATGTTCATTTTTTAAAAATGATTTTACATCGCCTTCAAGTATATTTTATAGCAAAACATGGAAATATGAACACCATTTATTGAAAGGTTATAACGATTGTTTATAAGGAAAACATAAGTTACTCTGGACGATTTTAACGGTCTTTTTCAAACAAATAAGGGTGTTCATTTTTTAAAATGATTTTATGTCACGTCTAACGTGCTTCAAGAATCTTTTCTGCAAAATATGGAAACGCGATGAACACCCTTTATTGCAAAGTTATAACGATTGTTTTATAAAAACGTAGAGGACTGTCACGTATTTCACGGTTCTTTTTTTAAACCAAATTAAGGGTGTTCATTCGTTATAAAATGATTTTATATCACTTTCTTATGGCTGCAAGAATTTTTTCTGCAACAATATGGAAAATGAGCACCCTTTGTTACAAAAGTTATATCCGATTGTTGTATTTAGAAACATAACGACTCTGGCTATTTTAACAGGCTTTTTTTTGAATCAAATTAAAGGGTGTTCTTTGTTTAAAAATGATTTTATATCACTTCTAAGGGCTTCAAGAATCTTTTCTGCAAAATATGGAAAATGAACACCCTTTATTGCAAAATTATAACGATTGTTTTGTAAGAATGGTAACGATTCTGACGTTATTTTCACGATCGTTTCTCTTATAAAACAATTTAAAGGGTGGTTCATTTTTTAAAAATTATTTTATATCAACTTCTAAGGTCTTCAAGAATCTTTTCTGCAAAATATGGAAAAAGGTGGGGGGTTTTTGGGGTGAAACACCCTATGTTGCAAATAAGTTTTAAGGATTGTTTATAAAATAACGTAACGCCTGTTATTGTGACGATTTTTAACGGTCTTTTTTTAAACAATTAAGATTGTTCATATTTAAAAAATGATGTTTATATCGCTTCAAGTATATTTTATATGCAAACACATGCGAAAATGAACACCATTTATTGAAAGGTATATTAAACGATTGTTTTATAAGCAACATAAGTACTCTGACGAGTTTTAACGGTCTTTTTCAAACAAATAAGGGGTGTTTATTTTTTTAAAATGATTTCTATGTCCACTTCTAAGTGCTTCAAGAATCTTTCTGCAAACATATGGAAAATGAACACCCTTTATTGCAAAGTTTAATAAACCGAAGTGTTTATACAAAACGTAAGGACTGTCACGTTATTTCACGGTCTTTTTTTAAACATTAAGTGTGTTGCTCATTAGTTATAAATGATTTTTTATATCACTTCTTATGGGCTGTGCAAGAATTTTCTCTGCAAAATATGGAAAATGAGCACCCTTTGTTACAAAGTTAATATCGATTGTTTATTAGAACGATAAACGACCTCTGGCTATTTTAACAGGCTTTTTTGAATCAATTAAGGGTGTTCTTTGTTTATTTTAAAAATGATTTTATATCACTTTCTAAGGGCTTCAAGAATCTTTTCTGCAAAATATGGAAAATGAACACCCTTTATTGCAAAATTATAACGATTGTTTGTAAGAATTTTAACGATTCTGACGTATTTCACGATCGTTCTTTAAACAATTAAGGGTGTTCATTTTTTAAAAATTATTTTATATATCACTTCTAAGGTCTTCAAGAATCTTTTGTGCAAAATATGGAAAATGAACGGCCCCCTTTGTTGCAAAATATACAAACGATTGTTTATGAGAACATAATGACTCTGGACGATTTTTAACAAGCCGTTTTGAAACAATTAAGGGTTGTTCATTTGTTTAAAAATTATTTTATATTCACCTATAAGGCTTCAGGAATCTTTTCTTGCAAAATATGCGAAAATGAATCACCCTATGTTGGCAAAGTTATAAGGATTGTTTATAATAACGTAACGACTGTGACGATTTTTACGGTCATTTTTTTAAACAAATAGAGAATGTTCCATTTTTTAAAAAATGATTTTATATCGCTTCAAGTATATTTTATGCAAAACATGGAAAATGAACACCATTTATTGAAAGGTTATAACCGATTGTTTATAAGAACATAAGTACCTCTGACGATTTTAACTGTCTTTTTTAAACTAATGAAGGGTGTTCATTTTTAAAATAAAAAAAACAAAAAAAACAATGATTTTAATATCACTTCTATGTGCCTTCAAGAATCTTTTTCTGCTAAATATGGAAAATGAACACCCTTTGTTGCAAATTTATAACGATTGTATTTGTAAGAATCTAAACGACTCTGACGTAATTTTCACGGTCTGTTTTTAAACAATTAAGGGTGTTCATGAGTTCAAAATGATTTTATATCACTTTCTAAGGGCTTCATGAATATTTTGTGCAAAAATATGGGGAAAATGAACACCCCTTTGTTGCAAAGTTGTATAAACGATTGTTTGTAAGAATGTAAACGACTTCTGACGTATTTCACGGTGTTCTTTTTTTAAACAATTAAGGGTTTGTTTCATTTCTTAAAAATGATATTATATGACCTTCTAAAGGCTTTCAAGAATCTTTTCTGCAAAATAATGGAAAATGAACATCCCTTTGTTGCCAAAGATCTATAACCATTGTTTATACTAACATAAAGCGACTCTGACGATTTTAACGGTTTTATTTGTTATACATTTAAGAATGTTCATTTATTTAAAAATGATTTTATATCGCGGTCAAGTATATTTTTATGCCAAAATATGGAAAGATGAACACCCTTTGTTGCAAAGTTATAACGATTGTTTATGAGAACATAACCGACTCCTGACGATTTTATCAAGCCTTTTTGAAACAATTAAGGGTGTGCATTTTTTTTAAAATGAATTTTGTATCACCTCTAAGGTGCGAGTATTTATTTTATAATAAAACAAGAATCTTTTTTGCAAAAATATAGAATAGTAACACCCTTTATTGCAAAGTGTATACGGGATTTTTCTATAATAGACCTAACGGACTGTGACGATTTTAACGGTCTTTTTCTAAACCAATTACGAATGTTCATTTCTTAAAAATAATTTTAATATGAATTCTAAAGTCTTCAAGAATTCTTTTCTGCAAAATCATGGAAAATGAACACCTTTTGTTGCAAAAGTTATAACGGATTGTTTAGAAGTAACCTAACGACTCTGGCGATTTTAACAGAGATTTTTTAATCAATTAAGGGTGTTCATTTTGTTAAAAATTATTGTTATATCAACATAAAAAACTCCGTTAAAAAAACAAAAGGGGCTTCAAGAATCTTTTCTGCAAAATATGGAAAATGAAACACCCTTTGTGCAAAGTTTATAACGATTGTTTTATAATAACGTAACGACTGTGACGTATTTCGCGGTCTTTTTTTAAACAATTAAGGGTGTTCATTAGTTCAAAATGAAATTTATATCACTTCTAAGGGCTTCAAGAATATTTTCTGCAAAATCATGGAAAAGGAACACCCTTTGTTGCAAAGTCTATACACGATTGTCTTATAATAACATGACGACTGTGACGTATTTCGCGGAGTCTTTTTTTAAAAAAATTAAGGGTGTTCATTAGTTCAAAATGAAATTTATAATCACTTCTAAGGGCTTTCAAGAATATTTTCTACAAAATATGGAAAAAGGGAACACCCTTTGTTGCCAAAGTTATAACGATTGTTTGTAAGAATGTATCGACTCTGACGTATTTCACGATCGTTCTTTAAGCAATTAAGGGTGTTCATTTTTTAAAAATGATTTTATATCACCTATAAGGGCTTCAAGGATCTTTTCTGCAAAATATGGAAAATGAACACCCTATGTTGCAAAGTTTTAAGGATTGTTTATAATAACGTAACGCCTGTGACGATTTTAACGGTCTTTTTTTAAACAATTAAGATTGTTCATATTTAAAAAATGATTTTATATCGCTTCAAGTATATTTTATGCAAAATATGGAAAATGAACACCCTTTATTGCAAAGTTATAACGATTGTTTTAAATAACGTAACGACTGTGACGATTTTTACGGTCATTTTTTAAGCAAATAAGAATGTTCATTTTTTAAAAATGATTTTATATCGCTTCAAGTATATTTTATGCAAAACATGGAAAATGAACACCATTTATTGAAAGGTTATAACGATTGTTTATAAGAACATAAGTACTCTGACGATTTTAACGGTCTTTTTCAAACAAATAAGGGTGTTCATTTTTTTAAAATGATTTTATGTCACTTCTAAGGGCTTCAAGAATCTTTTCTGCAAAATATGGAAAATGAACACCCTTTATTGCAAAGTTATAACGATTGTTTATAAAAACGTAAGGACTGTCACGTATTTCACGGTCTTTTATTAAACAATTAAGGGTGTTCATTAGTTATAAATGATTTTATATCACTTCTTATGGCTGCAAGAATTTTTCTGCAAAATATGGAAAATGAGCACCCTTTGTTACAAAGTTATATCGATTGTTTATTAGAACATAACGACTCTGGCTATTTTAACAGGCTTTTTTGAATCAATTAAGGGTGTTCTTTGTTTAAAAATGATTTTATATCACTTCTAAGGGCTTCAAGAATCTTTTCTGCAAAATATGGAAAATGAACACCCTTTATTGCAAAATTATAACGATTGTTTGTAAGAATGTATCGACTCTGACGTATTTCACGATCGTTCTTTAAACAATTAAGGGTGTTCATTTTTTAAAAATGATTTTATATCACCTATAAGGGCTTCAAGAATCTTTTCTGCAAAATATGGAAAATGAACACCCTATGTTGCAAAGTTTTAAGGATTGTTTATAATAACGTAACGCCTGTGACGATTTTAACGGTCTTTTTTTAAACAATTAAGATTGTTCATATTTAAAAAATGATTTTATATCGCTTCAAGTATATTTTATGCAAAATATGGAAAATGAACACCCTTTATTGCAAAGTTATAACGATTGTTTTAAATAACGTAACGACTGTGACGATTTTTACGGTCATTTTTTAAGCAAATAAGAATGTTCATTTTTTAAAAATGATTTTACATCGCTTCAAGTATATTTTATGCAAAACATGGAAAATGAACACCATTTATTGAAAGGTTATAACGATTGTTTATAAGAACATAAGTACTCTGACGATTTTAACGGTCTTTTTCAAACAAATAAGGGTGTTAATTTTTTTAAAATGGTTTTATGTCACTTCTAAGTGCTTCAAGAATCTTTTCTGCAAAATATGGAAAATGAACACCCTTTATTGCAAAGTTATAACGATTGTTTATAAAAACGTAAGGACTGTCACGTATTTCACGGTCTTTTTTTAAACAATTAAGGGTGTTCATTAGTTATAAATGATTTTATATCACTTCTTATGGCTGCAAGAATTTTTCTGCAAAATATGGAAAATGAGCACCCTTTGTTACAAAGTTATATCGATTGTTTATTAGAACATAACGACTCTGGCTATTTTAACAGGCTTTTTTGAATCAATTAAGGGTGTTCTTTGTTTAAAAATGATTTTATATCACTTCTAAGGGCTTCAAGAATCTTTTCTGCAAAATATGGAAAATGAACACCCTTTATTGCAAAATTATAACGATTGTTTGTAAGAATGTATCGACTCTGACGTATTTCACGATCGTTCTTTAAACAATTAAGGGTGTTCATTTTTTAAAAATGATTTTATATCACCTATAAGGGCTTCAAGAATCTTTTCTGCAAAATATGGAAAATGAACACCCTATGTTGCAAAGTTTTAAGGATTGTTTATAATAACGTAACGCCTGTGACGATTTTAACGGTCTTTTTTTAAACAATTAAGATTGTTCATATTTAAAAAATGATTTTATATCGCTTCAAGTATATTTTATGCAAAATATGGAAAATGAACACCCTTTATTGCAAAGTTATAACGATTGTTTTAAATAACGTAACGACTGTGACGATTTTTACGGTCATTTTTTAAGCAAATAAGAATGTTCATTTTTTAAAAATGATTTTACATCGCTTCAAGTATATTTTATGCAAAACATGGAAAATGAACACCATTTATTGAAAGGTTATAACGATTGTTTATAAGAACATAAGTACTCTGACGATTTTAACGGTCTTTTTCAAACAAATAAGGGTGTTAATTTTTTTAAAATGGTTTTATGTCACTTCTAAGTGCTTCAAGAATCTTTTCTGCAAAATATGGAAAATGAACACCCTTTATTGCAAAGTTATAACGATTGTTTATAAAAACGTAAGGACTGTCACGTATTTCACGGTCTTTTTTTAAACAATTAAGGGTGTTCATTAGTTATAAATGATTTTATATCACTTCTTATGGCTGCAAGAATTTTTCTGCAAAATATGGAAAATGAGCACCCTTTGTTACAAAGTTATATCGATTGTTTATTAGAACATAACGACTCTGGCTATTTTAACAGGCTTTTTTGAATCAATTAAGGGTGTTCTTTGTTTAAAAATGATTTTATATCACTTCTAAGGGCTTCAAGAATCTTTTCTGCAAAATATGGAAAATGAACACCCTTTATTGCAAAATTATAACGATTGTTTGTAAGAATGTATCGACTCTGACGTATTTCACGATCGTTCTTTAAACAATTAAGGGTGTTCATTTTTTAAAAATGATTTTATATCACCTATAAGGGCTTCAAGAATCTTTTCTGCAAAATATGGAAAATGAACACCCTATGTTGCAAAGTTTTAAGGATTGTTTATAATAACGTAACGCCTGTGACGATTTTAACGGTCTTTTTTTAAACAATTAAGATTGTTCATATTTAAAAAATGATTTTATATCGCTTCAAGTATATTTTATGCAAAATATGGAAAATGAACACCCTTTATTGCAAAGTTATAACGATTGTTTTAAATAACGTAACGACTGTGACGATTTTTACGGTCATTTTTTAAGCAAATAAGAATGTTCATTTTTAAAAATGATTTTACATCGTTTCAAGTATATTTTATGCAAAACATGGAAAATGAACACCATTTATTGAAAGGTTATAACGATTGTTTATAAGAACATAAGTACTCTGACGATTTTAACGGTCTTTTTCAAACAAATAAGGGTGTTAATTTTTTTAAAATGGTTTTATGTCACTTCTAAGTGCTTCAAGAATCTTTTCTGCAAAATATGGAAAATGAACACCCTTTATTGCAAAGTTATAACGATTGTTTATAAAAACGTAAGGACTGTCACGTATTTCACGGTCTTTTTTTAAACAATTAAGGGTGTTCATTAGTTATAAATGATTTTATATCACTTCTTATGGCTGCAAGAATTTTTCTGCAAAATATGGAAAATGAGCACCCTTTGTTACAAAGTTATATCGATTGTTTATTAGAACATAACGACTCTGGCTATTTTAACAGGCTTTTTTGAATCAATTAAGGATGTTCTTTGTTTAAAAATGATTTTATATCACTTCTAAGGGCTTCAAGAATCTTTTCTGCAAAATATGGAAAATGAACACCCTTTATTGCAAAATTATAACGATTGTTTGTAAGAATGTAACGATTCTGACGTATTTCACGATCGTTCTTTAAACAATTAAGGGTGTTCATTTTTTAAAAATTATTTTATATCACTTCTAAGGTCTTCAAGAATCTTTTGTGCAAAATATGGAAAATGAACTCCCTTTGTTGCAAAATTATAACGATTGTTTATGAGAACATAATGACTCTGACGATTTTAACAAGCCTTTTTGAAACAATTAAGGGTGTTCATTTTTTAAAAATTATTTTATATCACCTATAAGGGCTTCAGGAATCTTTTCTGCAAAATATGGAAAATGAACACCCTATGTTGCAAAGTTATAAGGATTGTTTATAATAACGTAACGACTGTGACGATTTTTACGGTCATTTTTTAAACAAATAAGAATGTTCATTTTTTAAAAATGATTTTATATCGCTTCAAGTATATTTTATGCAAAACATGGAAAATGAACACCATTTATTGAAAGGTTATAACGATTGTTTATAAGAACATAAGTACTCTGACGATTTTAACGGTCTTTTTTAAACTAATAAGGGTGTTCATTTTTTAAAAATGATTTTATATCACTTCTATGTGCTTCAAGAATCTTTTCTGCTAAATATGGAAAATGAACACCCTTTGTTGCAAATTTATAACGATTGTTTGTAAGAATCTAACGACTCTGACGTATTTCACGGTCTTTTTTTAAACAATTAAGGGTGTTCATGAGTTCAAAATGATTTTATATCACTTCTAAGGGCTTCATGAATATTTTGTGCAAAATATGGAAAATGAACACCCTTTGTTGCAAAGTTATAACGATTGTTTGTAAGAATGTAACGACTCTGACGTATTTCACGGTCTTTTTTTAAACAATTAAGGGTGTTCATTTCTTAAAAATGATATTATATGACTTCTAAAGGCTTCAAGAATCTTTTCTGCAAAATATGGAAAATGAACACCCTTTGTTGCAAAGTTATAACCATTGTTTATACTAACATAACGACTCTGACGATTTTAACGGTTTTTTTTATACATTTAAGAATGTTCATTTTTTAAAAATGATTTTATATCGCGTCAAGTATATTTTATGCAAAATATGGAAAATGAACACCCTTTGTTGCAAAGTTATAACGATTGTTTATGAGAACATAACGACTCTGACGATTTTATCAAGCCTTTTTGAAACAATTAAGGGTGTGCATTTTTTAAAAATGATTTTGTATCACCTCTAAGGGCTACAAGAATCTTTTTTGCAAAATATAGAAAAGGAACACCCTTTATTGCAAAGTTATACGGATTGTTTATAATAACCTAACGACTGTGACGATTTTAACGGTCTTTTTCTAAACAATTAAGAATGTTCATTTCTTAAAAATAATTTTATATGACTTCTAAAGTCTTCAAGAATCTTTTCTGCAAAATATGGAAAATGAACACCTTTTGTTGCAAAGTTATAACGATTGTTTAGAAGAACATAACGACTCTGGCGATTTTAACAGGATTTTTTAATCAATTAAGGGTGTTCATTTTTTAAAAATTATTTTATATCACCTCTAAGGGCTTCAAGAATCTTTTCTGCAAAATATGGAAAATGAACACCCTTTGTTGCAAAGTTATAACGATTGTTTATAATAACGTAACGACTGTGACGTATTTCGCGGTCTTTTTTTAAACAATTAAGGGTGTTCATTAGTTCAAAATGAATTTATATCACTTCTAAGGGCTTCAAGAATATTTTCTGCAAAATATGGAAAAGGAACACCCTTTGTTGCAAAGTTATAACGATTGTTTATAATAACATGACGACTGTGACGTATTTCGCGGTCTTTTTTTAAAAAATTAAGGGTGTTCATTAGTTCAAAATGAATTTATATCACTTCTAAGGGCTTCATGAATATTTTCTGCAAAATATGGAAAATGAACACCCTTTGTGGCAAAGTTATAACGATTGTTTGTAAGAATTTAACGACTCTGACGTATTTCACGGTCTTTTTTTAAACAATTAAGGGTGTTCATTTCTTAAAAATTATATTATATGACTTCTCAAGGCTTCAAGAATCTTTTCTGCAAAATATGAAAAATGAACACCCTTTGTTGAAAGGTTATAACGTTTGTTTATAAGAACATAACTACTCTGATGATTTTAACCGTCTTTTTTAAACAAATAAGGGTGTTCCTTTTTAAGAAATGATATTATCTCACTTCTAAGTGCTTCAAGAATCTTTTCTGCAAAATATGGAAAATGAACACCCTTTGGTTCAAAGTTATAACGATTGTTTGTAAGAACATAACGATTCTGATGATTTTAAAAGTCTTTTTTTAAACAATTAAGGATGTTCATTTCTTAAAAATGATTTTATATCACTTCTAATGGTTGCAAGAATATTTTCTGTAAAATATGGAAAAGGAACACCCTTTGTTGCAAAGTTATAACGATTGTTTATAAAAACGTAACGACTGTCACGTATTTCACGGTCTTTTTTTAAACAATTAAGGGTGTTCATTAGTTATAAATGATTTTATATCACTTCTTATGGCTGCAAGAATTTTTCTGCAAAATATGGAAAATGAACACATTTTGTTACAAAGTTATATCGATTGTTTATTAGAACATAACGACTCTGGCTATTTTAACAGGCTTTTTTGAATCAATTAAGGGTGTTTAAAAATGATTTTATATCACTTCTAAGGGCTTCAAGAATCTTTTCTGCAAAATATGGAAAATGAACACCCTTTATTGCAAAATTATAACGATTGTTTGTAAGAATGTATCGACTCTGACGTATTTCACGATCGTTCTTTAAACAATTAAGGGTGTTCATTTTTTAAAAATGATTTTATATCACCTATAAGGGCTTCAAGGATCTTTTCTGCAAAATATGGAAAATGAACACCCTATGTTGCAAAGTTTTAAGGATTGTTTATAATAACGTAACGCCTGTGACGATTTTAACGGTCTTTTTTTAAACAATTAAGATTGTTCATATTTAAAAAATGATTTTATATCGCTTCAAGTATATTTTATGCAAAATATGGAAAATGAACACCCTTTATTGCAAAGTTATAACGATTGTTTTAAATAACGTAACGACTGTGACGATTTTTACGGTCATTTTTTAAGCAAATAAGAATGTTCATTTTTTAAAAATGATTTTATATCGCTTCAAGTATATTTTATGCAAAACATGGAAAATGAACACCATTTATTGAAAGGTTATAACGATTGTTTATAAGAACATAAGTACTCTGACGATTTTAACGGTCTTTTTCAAACAAATAAGGGTGTTCATTTTTTTAAAATGATTTTATGTCACTTCTAAGTGCTTCAAGAATCTTTTCTGCAAAATATGGAAAATGAACACCCTTTATTGCAAAGTTATAACGATTGTTTATAAAAACGTAAGGACTGTCACGTATTTCACGGTCTTTTATTAAACAATTAAGGGTGTTCATTAGTTATAAATGATTTTATATCACTTCTTATGGCTGCAAGAATTTTTCTGCAAAATATGGAAAATGAGCACCCTTTGTTACAAAGTTATATCGATTGTTTATTAGAACATAACGACTCTGGCTATTTTAACAGGCTTTTTTGAATCAATTAAGGGTGTTCTTTGTTTAAAAATGATTTTATATCACTTCTAAGGGCTTCAAGAATCTTTTCTGCAAAATATGGAAAATGAACACCCTTTATTGCAAAATTATAACGATTGTTTGTAAGAATGTATCGACTCTGACGTATTTCACGATCGTTCTTTAAACAATTAAGGGTGTTCATTTTTTAAAAATGATTTTATATCACCTATAAGGGCTTCAAGAATCTTTTCTGCAAAATATGGAAAATGAACACCCTATGTTGCAAAGTTTTAAGGATTGTTTATAATAACGTAACGCCTGTGACCATTTTAACGGTCTTTTTTTAAACAATTAAGATTGTTCATATTTAAAAAATGATTTTATATCGCTTCAAGTATATTTTATGCAAAATATGGAAAATGAACACCCTTTATTGCAAAGTTATAACGATTGTTTTAAATAACGTAACGACTGTGACGATTTTTACGGTCATTTTTTAAGCAAATAAGAATGTTCATTTTTTAAAAATGATTTTACATCGCTTCAAGTATATTTTATGCAAAACATGGAAAATGAACACCATTTATTGAAAGGTTATAACGATTGTTTATAAGAACATAAGTACTCTGACGATTTTAACGGTCTTTTTCAAACAAATAAGGGTGTTCATTTTTTTAAAATGATTTTATGTCACTTCTAAGTGCTTCAAGAATCTTTTCTGCAAAATATGGAAAATGAACACCCTTTATTGCAAAGTTATAACGATTGTTTATAAAAACGTAAGGACTGTCACGTATTTCACGGTCTTTTATTAAACAATTAAGGGTGTTCATTAGTTATAAATGATTTTATATCACTTCTTATGGCTGCAAGAATTTTTCTGCAAAATATGGAAAATGAGCACCCTTTGTTACAAAGTTATATCGATTGTTTATTAGAACATAACGACTCTGGCTATTTTAACAGGCTTTTTTGAATCAATTAAGGGTGTTCTTTGTTCAAAAATGATTTTATATCACTTCTAAGGGCTTCAAGAATCTTTTCTGCAAAATATGGAAAATGAACACCCTTTATTGCAAAATTATAACGATTGTTTGTAAGAATGTAACGATTCTGACGTATTTCACGATCGTTCTTTAAACAATTAAGGGTGTTCATTTTTTAAAAATTATTTTATATCACTTCTAAGGTCTTCAAGAATCTTTTGTGCAAAATATGGAAAATGAACTCCCTTTGTTGCAAAATTATAACGATTGTTTATGAGAACATAATGACTCTGACGATTTTAACAAGCCTTTTTGAAACAATTAAGGGTGTTCATTTTTTAAAAATTATTTTATATCACCTATAAGGGCTTCAGGAATCTTTTCTGCAAAATATGGAAAATGAACACCCTATGTTGCAAAGTTATAAGGATTGTTTATAATAACGTAACGACTGTGACGATTTTTACGGTCATTTTTTAAACAAATAAGAATGTTCATTTTTTAAAAATGATTTTATATCGCTTCAAGTATATTTTATGCAAAACATGGAAAATGAACACCATTTATTGAAAGGTTATAACGATTGTTTCTAAGAACATAAGTACTCTGACGATTTTAACGGTCTTTTTTAAACTAATAAGGGTGTTCATTTTTTAAAAATGATTTTATATCACTTCTATGTGCTTCAAGAATCTTTTCTGCTAAATATGGAAAATGAACACCCTTTGTTGCAAATTTATAACGATTGTTTGTAAGAATCTAACGACTCTGACGTATTTCACGGTCTTTTTTTACACAATTAAGGGTGTTCATGAGTTCAAAATGATTTTATATCACTTCTAAGGGCTTCATGAATATTTTCTGCAAAATATGGAAAATGAACACCCTTTGTTGCAAAGTTATAACGATTGTTTGTAAGAATGTAACGACTCTGACGTATTTCACGGTCTTTTTTTAAACAATTAAGGGTGTTCATTTCTTAAAAATGATATTATATGACTTCTAAAGGCTTCAAGAATCTTTTCTGCAAAATATGGAAAATGAACACCCGTTGTTGCAAAGTTATAACGATTGTTTATACTAACATAACGACTCTGACGATTTTAACGGTCTTTTTTTATACATTTAAGAATGTTCATTTTTTAAAAATGATTTTATATCGCTTCAAGTATATTTTATGCAAAATATGGAAAATGAACACCCTTTGTGGAAAGGTTATAACGATTGTTTATAAGAACATAACTACTCTGACGATTTTAACGGTCTTTTTTAAACTAATAAGGGTGTTCATTTTTAAAAAATGATTTTATATCACTTCTAAGTGCTTCAAGAATCTTTTCTGCAAAATATGGAAAATGAACACCCTTTGCTTCAAAGTTATAACGATTGTTTGTAAGAATCTAACGACTCTGTCGTATTTCACGGTTTTTTTTAAACAATTAAGGGTGTTCATTTCTTAAAAATGATATTATATGACTTCTAAAAGCTTCAAGAATCTTTTCTGCAAAATATGGAAAATGAACACCCGTTGTTGCAAAGTTATAACGATTGTTTATACTAACATAACGACTCTGACGATTTTAACGGTCTTTTTTTATACATTTAAGAATGTTCATTTTTTAAAAATGATTTTATATCGAGTCAAGTATATTTTATGCAAAATATGGAAAATGAACACCCTTTGTTGCAAAGTTATAACGATTGTTTATGAGAACATAACGACTCTGACGATTTTATCAAGCCTTTTTGAAACAATTACGGGTGTGCATTTTTTAAAAATGATTTTGTATCACCTCTAAGGGCTACAAGAATCTTTTTTGCAAAATATGGAAAAGGAACACCCTTTATTGCAAACTTATACGGATTGTTTATAATAACCTAACGACTGTGACGATTTTAACGGTCTTTTTCTAAACAATTAAGAATGTTCATTTCTTAAAAATAATTTTATATGACTTCTAAAGTCTTCAAGAATCTTTTCTGCAAAATATGGAAAATGAACACCTTTTGTTGCAAAGTTATAACGATTGTTTAGAAGAACATAACGACTCTGGCGATTTTAACAGGATTTTTTAATCAATTAAGGGTGTTCATTTTTTAAAAATGATTCTATATCACCTCTAAGGGCTTCAAGAATCTTTTCTGCAAAATATGGAAAATGAACACCCTTTGTTGCAAAGTTATAACGATTGTTTATAATAACATAACGACTCTGACGATTTTAATGGTCTTTTTTTATACATTTAAGAATGTTCATTTTTTAAAAATGATTTTATATCGCTTCAAGTATATTTTATGCAAAATATGGAAAATGAACACCCTTTGTTACAAAGTTATAACGATTGTTTATAAGAATATATCGACTCTGACGTATTTCACGGTCTTTTTTTAAACAATTAAGAATGTTTATTTTTTAGAAATGATTTTATATCGCTTCAAGTATATTTTATGCAAAATATGGAAAATGAGCACCCTTTGTTACAAAGTTATAACGATTGTTTATATGAATATATAGACTCTGATGTATTTCACGGTCTTTTTTTAAACAATTAAAGGTTTTTATTTTTTAAAAATGATTTTCTATGACTTCGAAAGGCTTCAAGAATCTTTTCTGCAAAATATGGAAAATGAACATCCTTCGTTGCAAAGTTATAACGATTGTTTATAATAACGTAACGACTGTGACGTATTTCGCGGTCTTTTTTTAAACAATTAAGGGTGTTCATTAGTTCAAAATGAATTTATATCACTTCTAAGGGCTTCAAGAATATTTTCTGCAAAATATGGAAAAGGAACACCCTTTGTTGCAAAGTTATAACGATTGTTTATAATAACGTAACGACTGTCACGTATTTCACGGTCTTTTTTTAAACAAATAAGGGTGTTCATTAGTTAAAAATGATTTTATATCACTTCTAAGGGCTTCAAGAATATTTTCTGCAAAATATGGAAAATGAACACCCTTTGTTGCAAAGTTATAACGATTGTTTTATAAGAACATAACGATTCTGGCGATTTTAACAGGATTTTTTAATCAATTAAGGGTGTTCATTTTTTAAAAATGATTTTATATCACCTCTAAGGGCTTCAAGAATCTTTTCTGCAAAATATGGAAAATGAACACCCTTTGTTGCAAAGTTATAAGGATTGTTTATAATAACATAACGACTCTGACGATTTTAACGGTCTTTTTTTATACAT
>JAQOWT010000389.1:0-18200 GCA_030407085.1 Trichopria drosophilae
GCTTTTATGCCGGAAAACATAAATGCCAGGGAACTGATATGGGAAAAAATCATTGTTTAAAAAAAAAGTAGAGTTATTGTCAGCAGCAATTTTTACATATATCATTCCGGAGGCTTTCTGGAATCTGATAACATTTCAATCATCCGGCAAGATTGAGAGGAACGATTTGAATCGGTCGCTTTTATGCCAGAAAACGTAAGTGCAAGGGCACTGATATGGGAAAAAATCATTGTTTAAAAAAAAGTAGTGGTATTGTAAGCAGTAATTTTTCATATATCATTCCGGAAGCTTTCTCGCATCAGATAACATTTCAATCTTCCGGTCAAATTGAGGGGAACAATTTGAATCGGTCGCTTTTATGCCAGAAAACGTAAGTGCCAGGGCACTGATATGGGAAAGAAAATCATTATAAAAAAAAAAGTTGCGTTATTGTCAGCAGCAATTTTTACATATATCATTCCGGAAGCTTTCTCGAATCAGATAACATTTCAATCTTCCGGCCAAATTGAGGGGAACGATTTGAATCGGTCGCTTTTATGCCAGAAAACAAGTGCCAGGGCACTGATATGGGAAAGAAAATCATTGTTTAAAAAAAAAGTAGCGTTATTGTCAGCAGCAATTTTTACATATATCATTCCGGAGGGTTTCTCGAATCTGATAACATTTCAATCTTCCGGACAAATTGAGGGGAACGATTTGAATCGGTCGCTTTTATGCCAGAAAGCAAGTGCCAGGGCCCTGATATGGGAAAGAAAATCATTGTTTAAAAAAAAAGTAGCGTTATTGTCAGCAGCAATTTTTACATAAATCATTCCGGAGGCTTTCTTGAATCAGATAACATTTCAATGTTCCGGCCAAATTGAGGGAAACGATTTGAATCGGTCGCTTTTATGCCAGAAAACGTAAGTGCATGGGCACTGATATGGGAAAGAAAATCATTGTTTAAAAAATAGTAGCGTTATTGTAAGCAGCAATTTTTACATATATCATTCCGGAGGGTTTCTCGAATCTGATAACACTTCAATCTTCCGGTCAAATTGAGTGGAACGATATGAATCGGTCGCTTTTATGCCAGAAAGCAAGTGCCAGGGCATTGATATGGGAAAGAAAATCATTGTTTAAAAAAAAAATAGCGTTATTGTCAGCAGCAATTTTTACATATATCATTCCGAATGCTTTCTCGAATCAGATAACATTTCAATCTTCCGGCCAAATTGAGGGGAACGATATGAATCGGTCGCTTTTATGCCAGAAAACAAGTGCCAGGGCACTGATATGGGAAAGAAAATCATTGTTTAAAAAAAAAGTAGCGTTAATGTCAGCAGCACTTTTTACATATATCATTCCGGAGGGTTTTTGGAATCTGGTAACATTTCAATCATCCGGCAAGATTGAGGGGAACGATTTGAATCGATCGCTTTTATGCCAGAAAACGTAAGTGCCAGGGCACTGATATGGGAAAAAATCATTGTTTAAAAATAAAGTAGCGTTATTGTCAGCAGCAATTTTTACATACGTCATTCAGGAGGGTATCTCGAATCTGATAACATTTCAATCTTCCGGTCAATTTGAGGGGAACGATTTGAATCGCTTGCTTTTATGCCGGAAAACCTAAGTGCAAGGGCACTGATATGGGAAAGAAAATCATTATAAAAAAAAAAGTTGCGTTATTGTCAGCAGCAATTCTTACATATATCATACCGGAGGCTTTCTGGAATCTGATAACATTTCAATCATCCGGTCAAATTAAGAGGAACGATTTGAATCGGTCGCTTTTATGCCACAAAACGTAAGTGCCAGGGCACTGATATCGGAAAGAAAATCATTGTTTAAACAAAAAGTAGCGTTATTGTCAGCAGCAATTTTTACATACATCATTCCGGAATCTTTCTCGAATCAGAAAACATATCAATCTTCCGGCCAAATTGAGGGGAACGATTTGAATCGGTCGCTTTTATGCCAGTAAACGTAAGTGCAAGTGCACTGATATGGGAAAGAAAATCATTGTTTAAAAAAATGTAGCGTTATTGTCAGCAGCAATTTTTACATATATAAATCCGGAGGCTTTCTCGAATCAGATAACATTTTAATCTTCCGGTCAATTTGAGGGGAACAATTTGAATAGGTCGCTTTTATGTCGGACAACCTAAGTGCCAGGGCACTGATATGGGAAAGAAAATCGTAGTTTAAAAAAAAAGTAGCGTTATTGTCAGCGGCAATTTTTACATATATCATTCCGGAGGCTTTATCGAATCAGATAACAATTCAATCATCCGGTCAAATTAAGGGGAACGATTTGAATCGATCGCTTTTATGCCGGAAAACGTAAATGCCAGGGAACTGATATGGGAAAAAATCATTGTTTAAAAAAGAAGTAGCGTTATTGTCAGCAGCAATTTTTACATATATCATCCCGGAGGCTTTCTCGAATCAGATAACATTTCAATCTTCCGGCCAAATTGAGGGGAACGATTTGAATCGGTTGCTTTTATGCCGGAAAACCTAAGTGCAAGGGCACTGATATGGGAAAGAAAATCATTGTTTAAAAAAAAAGTAGCGTTATTGTCAGCAGCAATTTTTACATATATCATTCCGGAGGCTTTCTCGAATCAGATAACATTTCAATCTTCCGGCCAAATTGAGGGGAACGATTTGAATCGGTCGCTTTTATGCCAGAAAACCTAAGTGCAAGGGCACTGATATGGGAAAGAAAATCATTGTTTAAAAAAAAAGTAGCGTTATTGTCAGCAGCAATTTTTACATAAATCATTCCGGAGGCTTTCTCGAATCTAATAACATTTCAATCTTCCGGTCAAATTGAGGGGAACGATTTGAATCGGTCGCTTTTATGCCAGAAAACGTAAATGCCAGGGCACTGATATGGGAAAGAAAATCATTGTTTAAAAAAAAGTAGCGTTATTGTCAGCAGCAATTTTTACATATATCATTCCGGAAGCTTTCTCGAAGCAGATAACATTTCAATCTTCCGGCCAAATTGCGGGGAACGATTTGAATCGGTCGCTTATATGCCAGAAAACGTAAGTGCAAGGGCACTGATATGGGAAAGAAAATCATTGTTTAAAAAAAAAATAGCGTTATTGTCAGCAGCAATTTTTACATATATCATTCCGAAAGCTTTCTCGAATCAGATAACATTTCAATCTTCCGGCCAAACTGAGGGGAACGATTTGAATCGGTCGCTTTTATGCCAGAAAACCTAAGTGCCAGGGCACTGATATGGGAAAGAAAATCATTATAAAAAAAAAAGTTGCGTTATTGTCAGCAGCAATTTTTATATGTATCATTCAGGAGGGTTTCTCGAATCTGATAACATTTCATTCTTCCGGTCAAATTGAGGGGAACAATTTGAATCGGTCACTTATATGCCAGAAAACGTAAGTGCAAGGGCACTGATATGGGAAAGAAAATCATTGTTTAAAAAAAAAATAGCGTTATTGTCAGCAGTAATTTTCACATATGTCATTCCGAAAGCTTTCTCGAATCAGATAACATTTCAATCTTCCGGCCAAATTGAGATGAACGATTTGAATCGGTCGCTTTCATGCCAGAAAACAAGTGCCAGGGCACTGATATGGGAAAGAAAATCATTGTTTAAAAAAAAGTAGCGTTATTGTCAGCAGCAATTTTTACATATATCATTCCGGAAGCTTTCTCGAATCAGATAACATTTCAATCTTCCGGCCAAATTGCGGGGAACGATTTGAATCGGTCGCTTTTATGCCAGAAAACGTAAGTGCCAGGGCACTGATATGGGAAAGAAAATCATTGTTTAAAAAAAAAGTAGCGTTATTGTCAGCAGCAATTTTTACATACATCATTCCGGAAGCTTTCTCGAATCAGATAACATTTCAATCTTCCGGTCAAATTGAGGGGAACGATTTGAATCGGTCGCTTTTATGCCAGAAAACGTAAGTGCCAGGGCACTGATATGGGAAAGAAAATCATTGTTTAAAAAAAAAGTAGCGTTATTGTCAGCAGCAATTTTTACATATATCATTCCGGAAGCTTTCTCGAATCAGATAACATTTCAATCTTCCGGTCAAATTGAGGGGAACGATTTGAATCGGTCGCTTTTATGCCAGAAAACGTAAGTGCCAGGGCACTGATATGGGAAAGAAAATCATTGTTTAAAAAAAAGTAGCGTTATTGTCAGCAGCAATTTTTACATATATCATTCCGGAAGCTTTCTCGAATCAGATAACATTTCAATCTTCCGGCCAAATTGCGGGGAACGATTTGAATCGGTCGCTTATATGCCAGAAAACGTAAGTGCAAGGGCACTGATATGGGAAAGAAAATCATTATAAAAAAAAAAGTTGCGTTATTGTCAGCAGCAATTCTTACATATATCATACCGGAGGCATTCTCAAATCAGATAACATTTCAATCTTCCGGCCAAATTGAAGGGAACGATTTGAATCGGTCGCTTTCATGCCAGAAAACCTAAGTGCAAGGGCACTGATATGGGAAAGAAAATCATTATAAAAAAAAAAGTTGCGTTATTGTCAGCAGCAATTTTTACATATATCATTCCGGAGGGTTTCTCGAATCTGATAACATTTCAATCTTCCGGACAAATTGAGGGGAACGATTTGAATCAGTCGCTTTTATGCCAGAAAACGTAAGTGCAAGGGCACTGATATGGGAAAAAATCATTGTTTAAAAAAAAAGTAGCGTTATTGTCAGCAGCAATTTTTACATATATCATTCCGGAGGCTTTCTAGAATCAGATAACAATTCAATCTTCCGGTCAAATTGAGGGGAACAATTTGAATCGGTCGCTTTTATGCCGGAAAACGTAAGTGCATGGGCACTGATATGGGAAAGAAAATCATTGTTTCAAAAATAGTAGCGTTATTGTAAGCAGCAATTTTTACATATATCATTCCGGAGGGTTTCTGGAATCTGATAACATTTCAATCATCCTGCAAGATTGAGAGGAACGATTTGAATCGGTCGCTTTTATGCCGGAAAACGTAAATGCCAGGGCACTGATATGGGAAAGAAAATCATTGTTTAAAAAAAAAGTAACGTTATTGTCAGCAGCAATTTTTACATATATCATCCCGGAGGCTTTCTCGAATCAGATAACATTTCAATCTTCCGGCCAAATTGAGGGGAACGATTTGAATCGGTTGCTTTTATGCCGGAAAACCTATGTGCAAGGGCACTGATATGGGAAAGAAAATCATTGTTTAAAAAAAAATGTAGCGCTATTGTCAGCAGCAATTTTTACATATATCATTCCGGAGGCTTTCTCGAATCTGATAACATTTCAATCTTCCGGTCAAATTGAGTGGAACGATATGAATCGGTCGCTTTTATGCCAGAAAGCAAGTGCCAGGGCATTGATATGGGAAAGAAAATCATTGTTTAAAAAAAAAGTAGCGTTATTGTCAGCAGCAATTTTTACATATATCATTCCGGAAGCTTTCTCGAAGCAGATAACATTTCAATCTTCCGGCCAAATTGCGGGGAACGATTTGAATCGGTCGCTTATATGCCAGAAAACGTAAGTGCAAGGGCACTGATATGGGAAAGAAAATCATTGTTTAAAAAAAAAATAGCGTTATTGTCAGAAGCAATTTTTATATGTATCATTCAGGAGGGTTTCTCGAATCTGATAACATTTCATTCTTCCGGTCAAATTGAGGCGAACAATTTGAATCGGTCGCTTTTATGCCAGAAAACGTAAGTGCCAGGGCACTGATATGGGAAAGAAAATCATTGTTTAAAAAAAAGTGGCGTTATTGTCAGCAGCAATTTTTACATATATCATTCCGGAAGCTTTCTCGAATCAGATAACATTTCAATCTTCCGGCCAAATTGCGGGGAACGATTTGAATCGGTCGCTTATATGCCAGAAAACGTAAGTGCAAGGGCACTGATATGGGAAAGAAAATCATTGTTTAAAAAAAAAATAGCGTTATTGTCAGCAGTAATTTTCACATATGTCATTCCGAAAGCTTTCTCGAATCAGATAACATTTCAATCTTCCGGCCAAATTGAGATGAACGATTTGAATCGGTCGCTTTTATGCCAGAAAACAAGTGCCAGGGCACTGATATGGGAAAGAAAATCATTGTTTAAAAAAAAAGTAGCGTTAATGTCAGCAGCAATTTTTACATATATCATTCCGGAGGGTTTTTGAAATCTGGTAACATTTCAATCATCCCGCCAGATTGAGGGGAACGATTTTGATCGGTCGCTTTTATGCCAGAAAACGTAAGTACAAGGGCACTGATATGGGAAAGAAAATCATTGTTTAAAAAAGAAGTAGCGTTATTGTCAGCAGCAATTTTTACATATATCATTCCGGAGGCTTTCTGGAATCTGATAACATTTCAATCTTCCGGCCAAATTGCGGGGAACGATTTGAATCGGTCGCTTATATGCCAGAAAACGTAAGTGCAAGGGCACTGATATGGGAAAGAAAATCATTGTTTAAAAAAAAAATAGCGTTATTGTCAGCAGCAATTTTTACATATATCATTCCGAAAGCTTTCTCGAATCAGATAACATTTCAATCTTCCGGCCAAACTGAGGGGAACGATATGAATCGGTCGCTTTTATGCCGGAAAACGTAAATGCCAGGGTACTGATATGGGAAAGAAAATCATTGGTTAAAAAAAAAAGTAGCGTTATTGTCAGAAGCAATTTTTATATGTATCATTCAGGAGGGTTTCTCGAATCTGATAACATTTCATTCTTCCGGTCAAATTGAGGGGAACAATTTGAATCGGTCGCTTTTATGCCAGAAAACGTAAGTGCCAGGGCACTGATATGGGAAAGAAAATCATTGTTTAAAAAAAAGTGGCGTTATTGTCAGCAGCAATTTTTACATATATCATTCCGGAAGCTTTCTCGAATCAGATAACATTTCAATCTTCCGGCCAAATTGCGGGGAACGATTTGAATCGGTCGCTTATATGCCACAAAACGTAAGTGCAAGGGCACTGATATGGGAAAGAAAATCATTGTTTAAAAAAAAAATAGCGTTATTGTAAGCAGCAATTTTTACATAAATCATTCCGGAGGCATTCTTGAATCAGATAACATTTCAATCTTCCGGTCAAATTGAGGGGAACGATTTGAATCGGTCGCTTTTATGCCGGAAAACGTAAATGCCAGGGCACTGATATGGGAAAGAAAATCATTGTTTAAAAAAAAAGTAGCGTTATTGTCAGCAGCAATTTTTACATATATCATTCCGGAGGGTTTCTGGAATCTGATAACATTTCAATCTTCCGGTCAAATTGCGGGGAACGATTTGAATCGGTCGCTTTTATGCCAGAAAACGTAAGTGCAAGGGCACTGATATGGGAAAGAAAATCATTGTTTAAAAAAAAAATAGCGTTATTGTCAGCAGTAATTTTCACATATGTCATTCCGAAAGCTTTCTCGAATCAGATAACATTTCAATCTTCCGGCCAAATTGAGATGAACGATTTGAATCGGTCGCTTTTATGCCAGAAAACAAGTGCCAGGGCACTGATATGGGAAAGAAAATCATTGTTTAAAAAAAAAGTAGCGTTAATGTCAGCAGCAATTTTTACATACATCATTAGGAGGGTATCTCGAATCTGATAACATTTCAATATTCCGGTCAATTTGAGGGGAACGATTTGAATCGGTCGCTTTTATGCCAGAAAACGTAAGTGCAAGGGCACTGATATGGGAAAGAAAATCATTGTTTAAAAAAAAAATGTAGCGTTATTGTCAGCAGCAATTTTTACATATATCATTCCGGTCAAATTGAGTGGAACGATTTGAATCGGTCGCTTTTATGCCAGAAAGCAAGTGCCAGGGCATTGATATGGGAAAGAAAATCATTGTTTAAAAAAAAAGTAGCGTTATTGTCAGCAGCAATTTTTACATACATAATTCCGGAAGCTTTCTCGAATCAGATAACATTTCAATCTTCCGGCCAAATTGAGGGGAACGATTTGAATCGGTCGCTTTTATGCCGGAAAACGTAAACGCCAGGGCACTGATATGGGAAAGAAAATCGTAGTTTAAAAAAAAAGTAGCGTTATTGTCAGCGGCAATTTTTACATATATCATTCCGGAGGCTTTCTCGAATCTGATAACATTGCAATCTTCCGGTCAAATTGAAGGAAACAATTTGAATCGGTTGCTTTTATGCCACAAAACGTAAGTGCCAGGGCACTGATATGGGAAAGAAAATCATTGTTTAAAAAAAAAGTAGCGTTATTGTCAGCAGCAATTTTTACATATATCATTCCGGAAGCTTTCTCGAATCAGATAACATTTCAATCTTCCGGCCAAATTGAGGGGAACGATTTGAATCGGTCGCTTTTATGCCAGAAAACGTAAGTGCATGGGCACTGATATGGGAAAGAAAATCATTGTTTAAAAAATAGTAGCGTTATTGTAAGCAGCAATTTTTACATATATCATTCCGGAGGGTTTCTCGAATCTGATAACACTTCAATCTTCCGGTCAAATTGAGTGGAACGATATGAATCGGTCGCTTTTATGCCAGAAAACAAGTGCCAGGGCACTGATATGGGAAAGAAAATCATTGTTTAAAAAAAAAATAGCGTTATTGTCAGCAGCAATTTTTACATATATCATTCCGAATGCTTTCTCGAATCAGATAACATTTCAATCTTCCGGCCAAATTGAGGGGAACGATATGAATCGGTCGCTTTTATGCCAGAAAACAAGTGCCAGGGCACTGATATGGGAAAGAAAATCATTGTTTAAAAAAAAAGTAGCGTTATTGTCAGCAGCAATTTTTACATATATCATTCCGGAGGCTTTCTGGAATCTGATAACATTTCAATCATCCGGTCAAATTGAAGGAAACAATTTGAATCGGTCGCTTTTATGCCACAAAACGTAAGTGCCAGGGCACTGATATGGGAAAGAAAATCATTGTTTAAAAAAAAAGTAGCGTTATTGTCAGCGGCAATTTTTACATACATCATTCCGGAAGCTTTCTCGAATCAGATAACATTTCAATCTTCCGGCCAAATTGAGGGGAACGATTTGAATCGGTCGCTTTTATGCCAGTAAACGTAAGTGCAAGTGCACTGATATGGGAAAGAAAATCATTGTTTAAAAAAATGTAGCGTTATTGTCAGCAGCAATTTTTACATATATAAATCCGGAGGCTTTCTCGAATCAGATAACATTGCAATCTTCCGGTCAAATTGAAGGAAACAATTTGAATCGGTCGCTTTTATGCCACAAAACGTAAGTGCCAGGGCACTGATATGGGAAAGAAAATCATTGTTTAAAAAAAAAGTAGCGTTATTGTCAGCGGCAATTTTTACATACATCATTCCGGAAGCTTTCTCGAATCAGATAACATTTCAATCTTCCGGCCAAATTGAGGGAAACGATTTGAATCGGTCGCTTTTATGCCAGAAAACGTAAGTGCCAGGGCACTGATATGGGAAAGAAAATCATTGTTTGAAAAAAAAAGTAGCGTTATTGTCAGCAGCAATTCTTACATATATCATTCCGGAGGCTTTCTGGAATCTGATAACATTTCAATCATCCGGCAAGATTGAGAGGAACGATTTGAATCGGTCGCTTTTATGCCGGAAAACGTAAATGCCAGGGCACTGATATGGGAAAGAAAATCATTGTAAAAAAAACGTAGCGTTATTGTCAGCAGCAATTCTTACATATATCATTCCGGAGGCTTTCTGGAATCTGATAACATTTCAATCATCCGGCAAGATTGAGAGGAACGATTTGAATCGGTCGCTTTTATGCCGGAAAACGTAAATGCCAGGGCACTGATATGGGAAAGAAAATCATTGTTTAAAAAAAAGTAGCGTTATTGTCAGCAGCAATTTTTAAATAAATCATTCCGGAGGCATTCTCAAATCAGATAACATTTCAATCTTCCGGCCAAATTGAAGGGAACGATTTGAATCGGTCGCTTTCATGCCAGAAAACCTAAGTGCAAGGGCACTGATATGAGAAAGAAAATCATTGTTTAACAAAAAGTAGCGTTATTGTAAGCAGCAATTTTTACATATATCATTCCGGAGGGTTTCTGGAATCTGATAACATTTCAATCTTCCGGTCAAATTGAGGGGAACGATTTGAATCGGTCGCTTTTATGCCAGAAAACGTAAATGCCAGGGCACTGATATGGGAAAGAAAATCATTGTTTAAAAAAAAGTAGCGTTATTGTCAGCAGCAATTTTTACATATATCATTCCGGAAGCTTTCTCGAATCAGATAACATTTCAATCTTCCGGCCAAATTGCGGGGAACGATTTGAATCGGTCGCTTATATGCCAGAAAACGTAAGTGCAAGGGCACTGATATGGGAAAGAAAATCATTGTTTAAAAAAAAGTAGCGTTATTGTAAGCAGCAATTTTTACATATATCATTCCGGAGGGTTTCTGGAATCTGATAACATTTCAATCTTCCGGTCAAATTGAGGGGAACGATTTGAATCGGTCGCTTTTATGCCAGAAAACGTAAGTACAAGGGCACTGATATGGGAAAGAAAATCATTGTTTAAAAAAAAGTAGCGTTATTGTCAGCAGCAATTTTTACATATATCATTCCGGAAGCTTTCTCGAAGCAGATAACATTTCAATCTTCCGGCCAAATTGAGATGAACGATT
The DNA here is from genome assembly GCA_030407085.1 of Trichopria drosophilae. NCBI lineage: Eukaryota > Metazoa > Arthropoda > Insecta > Hymenoptera > Diapriidae > Trichopria > Trichopria drosophilae. The sequence continues at coordinate 10,642 of JAQOWT010000389.1, forward strand.
TGAATCGGTCGCTTATATGCCACAAAACGTAAGTGCAAGGGCACTGATATGGGAAAGAAAATCATTGTTTAAAAAAAAAATAGCGTTATTGTAAGCAGTAATTTTTACATAAATCATTCCGGAGGCATTCTCAAATCAGATAACATTTCAATCTTCCGGCCAAATTGAAGGGAACGATTTGAATCGGTCGCTTTCATGCCAGAAAACCTAAGTGCAAGGGCACTGATATGAGAAAGAAAATCATTGTTTAACAAAAAGTAGCGTTATTGTAAGCAGCAATTTTTACATATATCATTCCGGAGGGTTTCTGGAATCTGATAACATTTCAATCTTCCGGTCAAATTGAGGGGAACGATTTGAATCGGTCGCTTTTATGCCAGAAAACGTAAGTACAAGGGCACTGTTATGGGAAAGAAAATCATTGTTTAAAAAAAAAATAGCGTTATTGTCAGCAGTAATTTTCACATATGTCATTCCGAAAGCTTTCTCGAATCAGATAACATTTCAATCTTCCGGCCAAATTGAGATGAACGATTTGAATCGGTCGCTTTTATGCCAGAAAACAAGTGCCAGGGCACTGATATGGGAAAGAAAATCATTGTTTAAAAAAAAGTAGCGTTATTGTATGCAGCAATTTTTACATATATCATTCCGGAGGGTTTCTGGAATCTGATAACATTTCAATCTTCCGGTCAAATTGAGGGGAACGATTTGAATCGGTCGCTTTTATGCCAGAAAACGTAAGTACAAGGGCACTGATATGGGAAAGAAAATCATTGTTTAAAAAAAAGTAGCGTTATTGTCAGCAGCAATTTTTACATATATCATTCCGGAGGGTTTTTGAAATCTGGTAACATTTCAATCATCCCGCCAGATTGAGGGGAACGATTTTGATCGGTCGCTTTTATGCCAGAAAACCAAAGTGCAAGGGCACTGTTATGGGAAAGAAAATCATTGTTTAAAAAAAGTAGCGTTATTGTAAGCAGCAATTTTTACATATATCATTCCGGAGGCTTTCTCGAATCTAATAACATTTCAATCTTCCGGTCAAATTGAGGGGAACGATTTGAATCGGTCGCTTTTATGCCGGAAAACGTAAATGCCAGGGCACTGATATGGGAAAGAAAATCATTGTTTAAAAAAAAGTGGCGTTATTGTCAGCAGCAATTTTTACATATATCATTCCGGAAGCTTTCGCGAATCAGATAACATTTCAATCTTCCGGCAAGATTGAGGGGAACGATTTGAATCGGTCGCTTTTATGCCGGAAAACGTAAATGCCAGGGCACTGATGTGGGAAAGAAAATCATTGTTTAAAAAAAAAGTAACGTTATTGTCAGCAGCAATTTTTACATATATCATCCCGGAGGCTTTCTCGAATCAGATAACATTTCAATCTTCCGGCCAAATTGAGGGGAACGATTTGAATCGGTTGCTTTTATGCCGGAAAACCTAAGTGCAAGGGCACTGATATGGGAAAGAAAATCATTATAAAAAAAAAAGTTGCGTTATTGTCAGCAGCAATTCTTACATATATCATACCGGAGGCATTCTCAAATCAGATAACATTTCAATCTTCCGGCCAAATTGAAGGGAACGATTTGAATCGGTCGCTTTCATGCCAGAAAACCTAAGTGCAAGGGCACTGATATGAGAAAGAAAATCATTGTTTAACAAAAAGTAGCGTTATTGTAAGCAGCAATTTTTACATATATCATTCCGGAGGGTTTCTGGAATCTGATAACATTTCAATCTTCCGGTCAAATTGAGGGGAACGATTTGAATCGGTCGCTTTTATGCCAGAAAACGTAAGTACAAGGGCACTGATATGGGAAAGAAAATCATTGTTTAAAAAAGAAGTAGCGTTATTGTCAGCAGCAATTTTTACATAAATCATTCCGGAGGCTTTCTTGAATCAGATAACATTTCAATGTTCCGGCCAAATTGAGGGAAACGATTTGAATCGGTCGCTTTTATGCCAGAAAACAAGTGCCAGGGCACTGATATGGGAAAGAAAATCATTGTTTAACAAAAAGTAGCGTTATTGTCAGCGGCAATTTTTACATATTTCATTCCGGAGGCTTTATCGAATCTGATAACATTTCAATCTTCCGGTCAAATTGAGGGGAACAATTTAAATCGGTCGCTTTTATGCCGGAAAACGTAAATGCCAGGGAACTGATATGGGAAAAAATCATTGTTTAAAAAAAAAGTAGCGTTATTGTCAGCAGCAATTTTTACATATATCATACCGGAAGCTTTCTCGAATCAGATAACATTTCAATCTTCCGGCCAAATTGAGGGGAACGATTTGAATCGGTCGCTTTTATGCCAGAAAACGTAAGTGCAAGGGCACTGATATGGGAAAGAAAATCATTGTTTAAAAAAAAGTAGCGTTATTGTCAGCAGCAATTTTTACATATATCATTCCGGAAGCTTTCTCGAATCAGATAACATTTCAATCTTCCGGCCAAATTGCGGGGAACGATTTGAATCGGTCGCTTATATGCCAGAAAACGTAAGTGCAAGGGCACTGATATGGGAAAGAAAATCATTGTTTAAAAAAAAAATAGCGTTATTGTCAGCAGTAATTTTCACATATGTCATTCCGAAAGCTTTCTCGAATCAGATAACATTTCAATCTTCCGGCCAAATTGAGATGAACGATTTGAATCGGTCGCTTATATGCCACAAAACGTAAGTGCAAGGGCACTGATATGGGAAAGAAAATCATTGTTTAAAAAAAAAATAGCGTTATTGTAAGCAGTAATTTTTACATAAATCATTCCGGAGGCATTCTCAAATCAGATAACATTTCAATCTTCCGGCCAAATTGAAGGGAACGATTTTGATCGGTCGCTTTTATGCCAGAAAACCAAAGTGCAAGGGCACTGTTATGGGAAAGAAAATCATTGTTTAAAAAAAAGTAGCGTTATTGTATGCAGCAATTTTTACATATATCATTCCGGAGGGTTTCTGGAATCTGATAACATTTCAATCTTCCGGTCAAATTGAGGGAAACGATTTGAATCGGTCGCTTTTATGCCAGAAAACGTAAGTGCATGGGCACTGATATGGGAAAGAAAATCATTGTTTAAAAAAAAAGTAGCGTTATTGTCAGCAGCAATTTTTACATATATCATTCCGGAGGCTTTCTCGAATCAGATAACATTTCAATCTTCCGGCCAAATTGAGGGAAACGATTTGAATCGGTCGCTTTTATGCCAGAAAACGTAAGTGCATGGGCACTGATATGGGAAGGAAAATCATTGTTTAAAAAAAAAGTAACGTTATTGTGAGCAGCACTTTTTACATAAATCATTCCGGAGGCTTTCTCGAATCTAATAACATTTCAATCTTCCGGTCAAATTGAGGGGAACGATTTGAATCGGTCGCTTTTATGCCGGAAAACGTAAATGCCAGGGCACTGATGTGGGAAAGAAAATCATTGTTTAAAAAAAAAGTAACGTTATTGTCAGCAGCAATTTTTACATATATCATCCCGGAGGCTTTCTCGAATCAGATAACATTTCAATCTTCCGGCCAAATTGAGGGGAACGATTTGAATCGGTTGCTTTTATGCCGGAAAACCTAAGTGCAAGGGCACTGATATGGGAAAGAAAATCATTATAAAAAAAAAAGTTGCGTTATTGTCAGCAGCAATTCTTACATATATCATACCGGAGGCATTCTCAAATCAGATAACATTTCAATCTTCCGGCCAAATTGAAGGGAACGATTTGAATCGGTCGCTTTTATGCCAGAAAACGTAAGTACAAGGGCACTGATATGGGAAAGAAAATCATTGTTTAAAAAAGAAGTAGCGTTATTGTCAGCAGCAATTTTTACATAAATCATTCCGGAGGCTTTCTGGAATCAGATAACATTTCAATCTTCCGGTCAAATCGAGAGGAACGATTTGAATCGGTCGCTTTTATGCCGGAAAACGTAAATGCCAGGGCACTGATATGGGAAGGAAAATCATTGTTTAAAAAAAAAGTAACGTTATTGTAAGCAGTAATTTTTACATATATCATTCCGGAAGCTTTCTCGAATTAGATGACATTTCAATCTTCCGGCCGAATTGAGGGGAACGATTTGAATCGGTCGCTTTTATGCCAGAAAACGTAAGTGCAAGGGCACTGATATGGGAAAAAATCATTGTTTAAAAAAAAGTAGTGTTATTGTAAGCAGTAATTTTTCATATATCATTCCGGAAGCTTTCTCGCATCAGATAACATTTCAATCTTCCGGTCAAATTGAGGGGAACGATTTGAATCGGTCGCTTTTATGCCAGAAAACAAGTGCCAGGGCACTGATATGGGAAAGGAAATCATTGTTTAAAAAAAAGTAGCGTTATTGTCAGCAGCAATTTTTACATATATCATTCCGGAGGGTTTCTGGAATCAGATAACATTTCAATCTTCCGGACAAATTGAGGGGAACGATTTGAATCGGTCGCTTTTATGCCATAAAGCAAGTGCAAGGGCACTGATATGGGAAAGAAAATCATTGTTTAAAAAAAAAGTAGCGTTATTGTCAGCAGCAATTTTTACATATATCATTCCGGAGGGTTTCTGGAATCATATAACATTTCAATCTTCCGGACAAATTGAGGGGAACGATTTGAATCGGTCGCTTTTATGCCAGAAAACGTAAGTGCAAGGGCACTGATATGGGAAAGAAAATCATTGTTTAAAAAAAAAGTAGCGTTATTGTCAGCAGCAATTTTTACATATATCATTCCGGAGGCTTTCTCGAATCAGATAACAATTCAATCTTCCGGTCAAATCGAGGGGAACGATTTGAATCGGTCGCTTTTATACCAGAAAATGTAAGTGCCAGGGCACTGATATCGGAAGGAAAATCATTGTTTAAAAAAAAAGTAACTTATTGTCAGCAGCAATTTTTACATATATCATTCCGGAGGCTTTCTCGATTCAGATAACAATTCAATCTTCCGGTCAAATCGAGGGGAACGATTTGAATCGGTCGCTTTTATACCAGAAAATGTTAGTGCAAGGGCACTGATATGGGAAAGAAAATCATTGTTTAAAAAAGAAGTAGCGTTATTGTCAGCAGCAATTTTTACATAAATCATTCCGGAGGCTTTCTTGAATCAGATAACATTTCAATCTTCCGGCCAAATTGAGGGGAACGATTTGAATCGGTTGCTTTTATGCCGGAAAACCTAAGTGCAAGGGCACTGATATGGGAAAGAAAATCATTATAAAAAAAAAAGTTGCGTTATTGTCAGCAGCAATTCTTACATATATCATTCCGGAGGGTTTCTGGAATCTGATAACATTTCAATCTTCCGGTCAAATTGAGGGGAACGATTTGAATCGGTCGCTTTTATGCCAGAAAACGTAAGTGCAAGGGCACTGATATGGGAAAGAAAATCATTGTTTAAAAAAAAAGTAGCGTTATTGTCAGCAGCAATTTTTACATATATCATTCCGGAAGCTTTCTCGAATCAGATAACATTTCAATCTTCCGGCCAAATTGAGGGGAACGATTTGAATCGGTCGCTTTTATGCCAGAAAACGTAAGTACAAGGGCACTGATATGGGAAAGAAAATCATTGTTTAAAAAAAAAGTAACGTTATTGTCAGCAGCAATTTTTACATATATCATCCCGGAGGCTTTCTCGAATCAGATAACATTTCAATCTTCCGGCCAAATTGAGGGGAACGATTTGAATCGGTTGCTTTTATGCCGGAAAACCTAAGTGCAAGGGCACTGATATGGGAAAGAAAATCATTATAAAAAAAAAAGTTGCGTTATTGTCAGCAGCAATTCTTACATATATCATACCGGAGGCATTCTCAAATCAGATAACATTTCAATCTTCCGGCCAAATTGAAGGGAACGATTTGAATCGGTCGCTTTCATGCCAGAAAACCTAAGTGCAAGGGCACTGATATGAGAAAGAAAATCATTGTTTAACAAAAAGTAGCGTTATTGTAAGCAGCAATTTTTACATATATCATTCCGGAGGGTTTCTGGAATCTGATAACATTTCAATCTTCCGGTCAAATTGAGGGGAACGATTTGAATCGGTCGCTTTTATGCCAGAAAGCAAGTGCCAGGGCATTGATATGGGAAAGAAAATCATTGTTTCAAAAATAGTAGCGTTATTGTAAGCAGCAATTTTTACATATATCATTCCGGAGGGTTTCTCGAATCTGATAACACTTCAATCTTCCGGTCAAATTGAGGGGAACGATTTGAATCGGTCGCTTTTATGCCAGAAAGCAAGTGCCAGGGCACTGATATGGGAAAGAAAATCATTGTTAAAAAAAAAGTAGCGTTATTGTCAGCGGCAATTTTTACATATATCATTCCGGACGGTTTTTGGAATCTGGTAACATTTCAATCATCCCGCCAGATTGAGGGGTACGATTTTGATCGGTCGCTTTTATGCCGGAAAACGTAAATACCAGGGTACTGATATGGGAAAGAAAATCATTGTTTAAAAAAAAAGTAGCGTTATTGTCCTCAGCAATTTTTACATATATCTTTCCGGAAGCTTTCTCGAATTAGATGACATTTCAATCTTCCGGCCGAATTGAGGGGAACGATTTGAATCGGTCGCTTTTATGCCAGAAAACGTAAGTGCAAGGGCACTGATATGGGAAAGAAAATCATTGTTTAAAAAAAAAAGTATCGTTTTTGTCAGCAGCAATTTTTGCATATATCATTCCGGAAGGTTTCTGGAATCTGATAACATTTCATCCGTGCGGGTCGCGGATCTCCGAGCGAGTCACAAGTCCCCGAAGGGGTCGCAAGGCTCGGTGCGAGTCGCCTCGATCCGTGCGGGTCGCGGATCTTCGAGCGAGTCACAAGTCCCCGAGAGGGTCGCAAGGCTCGGTGCGAGTCTCCTCGATCCGTGCGGGTCGCGGATCTTCGAGCGAGTCACAAGTGCCGAAGGGGTCGCAAGGCTCGGTGCGTGTCGCCTCGATCCGTGCGGGTCGCGGATCTTCGAGCGAGTCACAAGTCCCCGAGAGGGTCGCAAGGCTCGATGCGAGTCGCGGAACTTCGAGCGAGTCACAAGTCCTTGAGAAGGTCGCAAGGCCCGGTGCGAGTCGCCGCGCTCCGTGCGGGTCGCGGATCTTCGAGCGAGTCACAAGTCCCCGAGAGGGTCGCAAGGCTCGATGCGGGTCGCGGATATTCGAGCGAGTCACAAGTCCCCGAGAGGGTCGCAAGGTTCGGTGCGAGCCGCCCCGATCCGTGCGGGTCGCCGATCTTCGAGCGAGTCACAAGTCCGGGAGAGGGTCGCAAGGCTCGGTGCGAGTCGCCTCGATCCGTGCGGGTCGCGGATCTTCGAGCGAGTCACAAGTGCCGAAGGGGTCGCAAGGCTCGGTGCGAGTCGCCTCGATCCGTGCGGGTCGCGGATCTTCGAGCGAGTCACAAGTGCCGAAGGCGTCGCAAGGCTCGGTGCGAGTCGCCTCGATCCGTGCGGGTCGCGAATCTTCGAGCAAGTCACAAGTCCCCGAGAGGGTCGCAAGGCTCGATGCGAGTCGCCGCGATCCGTGCGGGTCGCAGGTCTTCGATCG
>JAQOWT010000390.1:0-18129 GCA_030407085.1 Trichopria drosophilae
GGTAAGGTCATCAGCATAGAGGAGCATTAGCAGATCCGTGGATCTGGTAACATCCACTCCGCGTACCTTATTGTCTCGAAAAAAAGTAACTATGTCTGACAAATATAATATAAACAACAACGGACTCAGAATTTCGCCTTGAAGTACGCCTACCGTTACGTTAAATCGCGACGTTTCCCCGTTTTCCTTGTTATACAGCACTGACGCAGAGCGATAAAGCGCACTAAGCACCCTGACGAATTTTGCGCTAACACCTAGTCCAAGTATCTTTCGCCATAGCAGATCGTGAGGGACGGAATCAAAGGCTCTCTTAAAGTCCACAAAAAGGCTATAAAGTTTCGCGTTCCGGCGCCTCAAAACGACCTGCGCGGAGGCGAGAAGGCAGAAGATATTATCCTCCGTCCCTCTCCCACCGCGAAAGCCGGATTGTTCCTCCGGTAGGATGTCTCTCTGCGTAGCCCACTTGGACAGGCGTGTACATAGGATCTGTGAAAAAATTTTCGCTAGTGCGTTAGTTATTGCGATTAACCGGTAGTTAGAAGGATCGTTACGGGCGCCCTTCTTATACAAAGTAAAGATCGTCGAATCAGCCCATCCTAACGGGAAGGCTTCCGCCGTAAAAATTCTATTAAAGAGCGAAAGAAGGAGAGAAAGCCATTGATCGTCCATATGCTTAAACAGTTCCGCAGGTATTTTATCTGGACCAATGGCCTTTCCTACCTTCAGGGTCCTTAGACTTTCCCTAAGTTCAGACACAGAGAAAGGTGAGTCCAGCGCGGGATCAAAAGTACCAAAATACTGCACGGGCGGCAAATCTATCTCCGGAAAGATCTCGCGGAAGAACGCATTCCAGTTTTCGTCTGACACTTGATGGCGTAGTGTAGGTTTCGAACGAAATTGGCGTACTGCAGACCAAAAATCTGCTGAGTTACGGACTTCCGCGAATCTGTCGGCAATATTAGAGTCGTAAGAGAGTTTTTTGGCAGCTAGTAAATTTGAGTACCACCTACGGGATTCTTTGAATTCTTCCAAAATGGCCGCGCTGTATCCAGACCCCCTCATATGTCTCAGGGTGCGAGCTAATGACCTCTTAGCGGAAAGACATTCCTTGTCAAACCACTTTTTCCTGAATCCTAACGGCGAGAGGTTATTGCTAATAACATAGTCTTTTAAAAGGCCGGAAGAAAGTGCCGAGTTGCGAATCGTTACAGTTAAATTGTTATAGCACTCGTCGAGATCATTACAAACAGCAGAAACAGTGGTGGGTAAATGAATATTTAAAGAAAATTCGTAAAAAATTTGCACATTGGGCAATTTTACAATTATTTCAGCGAATATTGCCATTTCGACCTTAATAATATATGCATCATTTTTGGAATTCATTATGAAGACGTTTTTATTGTTTGCTATTTTTCGATATAAGCAACCGATTACCAGTTACATACCAATTTCCCGAGTTTTCTCGGTTACAAACACTTTTACGTTAAATATAGGAAGACCGTGAAGAGATACGTGAAAATGGCAAGAGAAAAAAAATGCTTACCTCGACGAGATCCGATGGAATATTCAAAGAAATTTTGCAAAAATTTGCACATTGGTCAATTTTGCCAATATTTCCGGGAATATTGCCTTTTCGATATTGAAAATATATGCATCATTTTTAGAATTCAATATGAAAACGTTTTTATTCTTTGCAATTGTTCGATATGACCAACCGTTTACCAGTTACTCGCCAATTTGCTTTTCATTTTTCCCGCCTTTTCTAAATATAGGAAGACCGTGACGAGTTACGCGAAAAAGTGAAGAGATAAAAAATGCTGATCTCGATGAGATCCGAAGGAATATTCAAAGAAATTTTGCAAAATTTTGCACATTGGACAATTTTGCCAATATTTCCGCGAATATTGCCCTTTCGACATTAAAAATATATGAATCATTCTTGGAATTCATTATGAAGACGTTTTTATTCTTTGCTATTTTTCGATATAAGCAACCGATTACCAGTTACACGCCAATTTCCCCAGTTTTATCGGTTACAAACACTTTTACGTTAAATATAGGAAGACCGTGAAGAGATACGTGAAAATGGCAAGAGAAAAAAAATGCTTACCTAGACGAGATCCGATGGAATATTCAAAGAAATTTTGCAAAAATTTGCACATTGGTCAATTTTGCCAATATTTCCGGGAATATTGCCTTTTCGACATTGAAAATATATGCATCATTCTTAGAATTCAATATGAAAACGTTTTTATTCTTTGCAATTATTCGATATGACCAACCGTTTACCAGTTACTCGCCAATTTGCCTTTCATTTGTCCCGCCTTTTCTAAATATAGGAAAACCGTGACGAGATCCGCGAAAATGGCAAGAGATGAAAAATGCTTATCTCGACGAAATCCGAAGCAATATTCAAAGAAATTTTGCAAAAATTTGCACATTGGGCAATTTTACAATTATTTCCGCGAATATTGCCCTTTCGACCTTAAAAATATATGAATCTTTCTTGTAATTCATTATGAAGTCGTTTTTATTCTTTGCTATTTTTCGATATAAGCAACCGATTACCAGTTACACGCCAATTTCCCCAGTTTTATCGGTTACAAACACTTTTACGTTAAATATAGGAAGACCGTGACGAGATACGCGAAAAAGTGAAGAGATAAAAAATGCTTATCTCGATGAGATCCCAAGGAATATTCAAAGAAATTTTGCAAAAATTTGCACATTGGGCAATTTTACAATTATTTCCGCGAATATTGCCCTTTCGACCTTAAAAATATATGAATCTTTCTTGTAATTCATTATGAAGTCGTTTTTATTCTTTGCTATTTTTCGATATAAGCAACCGATTACCAGTTACACGCCAATTTCCCCAGTTTTATCGGTTACAAACACTTTTACGTTAAATATAGGAAGACCGTGACGAGATACCCGAAAAAGTGAAGAGATAAAAAATGCTTATCTCGATGAGATCCGAAGGAATATTCAAAGAAATTTTGCAAAAATTTCCACATTGGGCAATTTTACAATTATTTCCGCGAATATTGCCCTTGCGACCTTAAAAATATATGCATCATTTTTGGAATTCATTATCAAGACGTTTTTATTCTTTTCTATTTTTCGATATAAGCAACCGATTACCAGTTACACGCCAATTTCCCCAGTTTTATCGGTTACAACACTTTTACGTTAAATATAGGAAGACCGTGACGAGATACGCGAAAAAGTGAAGAGATAATAAATGCTTATCTCGAGGAGATCTACCCTGGTAGAAAATGAGTCCATTTTTTGGCCAGTTTCTGTCTTTGCCGTGTTAAAGGTATACGAACACTGGGCAATGTAACAGAAAACTGGACAGATTTCTACCAGGGTAAATGAATAGTAGTAGTAGTAGTATATTTTACTCTCTTATGGGGTACAACCTGTTGAGAGGTGAGGTGAGTTCCGGAATAGACCGAAAACTTAATTCGCAGATACAAGGATAAAAACCATAAAATAAACGCAAAACGCAGGGAATATAAAATATTAAAAAAAGATAAGAATAACACAGAGCAAAAGCGCAGTACATTTAGTAAAACTAGAACTAGTCGCCATACAAGAATTGTCTTCGCACGAGTATTGCTCTTATGAATTTACATAAGGTTTTCGCTGAGAAAAGGTCAGGTTTACAGATCAAAGTACAAAAAATGTTATTCGGAGAACACGCGGATACATTTGCAACAAAATCACGTCTCACTGGTGCGAGTAGGGGGCATTCCGTAAAAATGTGACATAGAGAATCGGGGACATTCATATTACATAACGAGCATGGCGATTGGGGATTATAGATGAGATGCATACCGGCGAGAGAAAGCGAACGCGTGAAGACTGTCGCTAATCTGAGCTGAGCTCTTACTCTTAGATAAGGGAGAGGCAGACGAGGCGGATACAGCGTATACGACGAGTCGCTGAGCTGACGGTAGAGTGGTAGCTGAATATTTTCGGAGTTAAAATATCTTGCTAAATCTTTAGCTCTGCAAGAATCTGCATATTTAGCAATTAGTCGCGGACCAACGCTGGCCCAGGACTCAGCGTCAAAGCTGCCCCGCAGGACATCAACCTCCGCTTCATCCAATAGGGAGAAAAGCTGCGTGAGCCAGTTACGGGGCTCTTCTGGAGATATCACGGATAATTCTCTTAAGCGAATAAGTAAAATCTTGGGCAGCCTTGAGTCGGGAAGTCGGAGGGTCTTAATTACCCATTTTATCGATCGATTTAGTATCTCAACCGCAATCGGAGTGATACCGAGTTCTAATCGTATTATATAAGCCGGGGTGTTTCTTGGCAAATGGAGAAGTCTTTTGAAAAAGTCGATTTGCACCGACTCCAGCCTATCCAAGTGGCGGAGAGCCCAAAACGGAGCCGCGTATAATAGTACCGATGTAACCATAGCTTTGTACAGTTTCCAGTATGCGTCCCATGCGTCGATTTTAGCGGAATTTATTACGGCTACGGACGCGGCTGCTGCGGCCCTTGTTCGAGTAACGGCGTCCTCCGAGGGCTGAAGGCCTGACGTTGATGATGAAAACACTATACCTAAAAACCTGTAGACGCTTTTTACTTCGACTGGAATGTTATTGAAAAGAAAGCCTCTTGAGAACTGATCGAGCGGACCGGCTCTTCTGAAACAGATTATCTTAGTTTTCTCGACATTTACAGTGAGCCGGTTAATCGAGCAGTAGTCAGAGAGGATTTTAAGCTTACGGCGAAGGTCTGAGGGGGAAAAAGCAAGAATGGTAAGGTCATCAGCATAGAGGAGCATTAGCAGATCCGTGGATCTGGTAACATCCACTCCGCGTACCTTATTGTCTCGAAAAAAAGTAACTATGTCTGACAAATATAATATAAACAACAACGGACTCAGAATTTCGCCTTGAAGTACGCCTACCGTTACGTTAAATCGCGACGTTTCCCCGTTTTCCTTGTTATACAGCACTGACGCAGAGCGATAAAGCGCACTAAGCACCCTGACGAATTTTGCGCTAACACCTAGTCCAAGTATCTTTCGCCATAGCAGATCGTGAGGGACGGAATCAAAGGCTCTCTTAAAGTCCACAAAAAGGCTATAAAGTTTCGCGTTCCGGCGCCTCAAAACGACCTGCGCGGAGGCGAGAAGGCAGAAGATATTATCCTCCGTCCCTCTCCCACCGCGAAAGCCGGATTGTTCCTCCGGTAGGATGTCTCTCTGCGTAGCCCACTTGGACAGGCGTGTACATAGGATCTGTGAAAAAATTTTCGCTAGTGCGTTAGTTATTGCGATTAACCGGTAGTTAGAAGGATCGTTACGGGCGCCCTTCTTATACAAAGTAAAGATCGTCGAATCAGCCCATCCTAACGGGAAGGCTTCCGCCGTAAAAATTCTATTAAAGAGCGAAAGAAGGAGAGAAAGCCATTGATCGTCCATATGCTTAAACAGTTCCGCAGGTATTTTATCTGGACCAATGGCCTTTCCTACCTTCAGGGTCCTTAGACTTTCCCTAAGTTCAGACACAGAGAAAGGTGAGTCCAGCGCGGGATCAAAAGTACCAAAATACTGCACGGGCGGCAAATCTATCTCCGGAAAGATCTCGCGGAAGAACGCATTCCAGTTTTCGTCTGACACTTGATGGCGTAGTGTAGGTTTCGAACGAAATTGGCGTACTGCAGACCAAAAATCTGCTGAGTTACGGACTTCCGCGAATCTGTCGGCAATATTAGAGTCGTAAGAGAGTTTTTTGGCAGCTAGTAAATTTGAGTACCACCTACGGGATTCTTTGAATTCTTCCAAAATGGCCGCGCTGTATCCAGACCCCCTCATATGTCTCAGGGTGCGAGCTAATGACCTCTTAGCGGAAAGACATTCCTTGTCAAACCACTTTTTCCTGAATCCTAACGGCGAGAGGTTATTGCTAATAACATAGTCTTTTAAAAGGCCGGAAGAAAGTGCCGAGTTGCGAATCGTTACAGTTAAATTGTTATAGCACTCGTCGAGATCATTACAAACAGCAGAAACAGTGGTGGGTAAATGAATATTTAAAGAAAATTCGTAAAAATTTGCACATTGGTCAATTTTACAATTATTTCCGCGAATATTGCCCTTTCGACCTTAAAAATATATGCATCATTTTTGGAATTCATTATGAAGACGTTTTTATTCTTTGCTATTTTTCGATATAAGCAACCGATTACCAGTTACATGCCAATTTCCCGAGTTTTATCGGTTACAAACACTTTTACGTTAAATATAGGAAGACCGTGAAGAGATACGTGAAAATGGCAAGAGAAAAAAAATGCTTACCTCGACGAGATCCGATGGAATATTCAAAGAAATTTTGCAAAAATTTGCACATTGGTCAATTTTGCCAATATTTCCGGGAATATTGCCTTTTCGATATTGAAAATATATGCATCATTTTTAGAATTCAATATGAAAACGTTTTTATTCTTTGCAATTGTTCGATATGACCAACCGTTTACCAGTTACTCGCCAATTTGCTTTTCATTTTTCCCGCCTTTTCTAAATATAGGAAGACCGTGACGAGTTACGCGAAAAAGTGAAGAGATAAAAAATGCTGATCTCGATGAGATCCGAAGGAATATTCAAAGAAATTTTGCAAAATTTTGCACATTGGACAATTTTGCCAATATTTCCGCGAATATTGCCCTTTCGACATTAAAAATATATGAATCATTCTTGGAATTCATTATGAAGACGTTTTTATTCTTTGCTATTTTTCGATATAAGCAACCGATTACCAGTTACACGCCAATTTCCCCAGTTTTATCGGTTACAAACACTTTTACGTTAAATATAGGAAGACCGTGAAGAGATACGTGAAAATGGCAAGAGAAAAAAAATGCTTACCTAGACGAGATCCGATGGAATATTCAAAGAAATTTTGCAAAAATTTGCACATTGGTCAATTTTGCCAATATTTCCGGGAATATTGCCTTTTCGACATTGAAAATATATGCATCATTCTTAGAATTCAATATGAAAACGTTTTTATTCTTTGCAATTATTCGATATGACCAACCGTTTACCAGTTACTCGCCAATTTGCCTTTCATTTGTCCCGCCTTTTCTAAATATAGGAAGACCGTGACGAGATACGCGAAAATGGCAAGAGATAAAAAATGCTTATCTCGACGAGATCCGAAGGAATATTCAAACAAATTTTGCAAAAATTTGCACATTGGGCAATTTTACAATTATTTCCGCGAATATTGCCCTTTCGACCTTAAAAATATATGAATCATTCTTGTAATTCATTATGAAGTCGTTTTTATTCTTTGCTATTTTTCGATATAAGCAACCGATTACCAGTAACACGCCAATTTCCCCAGTTTTATCGGTTACAAACACTTTTACGTTAAATATAGGAAGACCGTGACGAGATACGCGAAAAAGTGAAGAGATAAAAAATGCTTATCTCGATGAGATCCGAAGGATTATTCAAAAAATGTTGCAAAAATTTGCACATTGGACTATTTTGCCAATATTTCCGCGAATATTGCCCTTTCGACATTAAAAATATAAGCATCATTTTTGGAATTCATTATGAAGACGTTTTTATTCTTTGCTATTTTTCGATATAATCAACCGATTACCAGTTACACGCCAATTTCCCCAGTTTTCTCGGCTACAAACACTTATACGTTAAATATAGGAAAACCGTGACGAGATACGCGAAAAGGCAAGCGATAATAAATGCTTATCTCGAGGAGATCTACCCTGGTAGAAAATGAGTCCATTTTTTGGCCAGTTTCTGTCTTTGCCGTGTTAAAGGTATAGGAACACTGGGCAATGTAACAGAAAACTGGACAGATTTCCACCAGGGTAAATGAATATTTAAAGAAAATTCGTAAAAATTTGCACATTGGTCAATTTTACAATTATTTCCGCGAATATTGCCCTTTCGACCTTAAAAATATATACATCATTTTTGGAATTCATTATGAAGACGTTTTTATTCTTTGCTATTTTTCGATATAAGCAACCGATTACCAGTTACATGCCAATTTCCCGAGTTTTATCGGTTACAAACACTTTTACGTTGAATATAGGAAGACCGTAAAGAAATACGCGAAAATGGCAAGAGATGAAAAATGCTTATCTCGACGAGATCCGAAGGAATATTCAAAAAATTTTGCAATAATTTGCACATTGGTTAATTTTGCCAATATTTCCGGAAATATTGCCCTTTCGACATTGAAAATATATGGATTATTCTTAGAATTCAATATGAAAACGTTTTTATTCTTTGCAATTGTTCCATATGACCAACCTTTTACCAGTTACTCGCCAATTTGCCTTCCATTTTTCCCGCCTTTTCTAAATATAGGAAGACCGTGAAGAGATACGCGAAAATGGCAAGAGAAAAAAAAATGCTTACCTCGACGAGATCCGACGGAATATTCAAAGAAAGTTTGCAAAAATTTGCACATTGGTCAATTTTGCCAATATTGCAGCGAATATTGCCCTTTCGACATTAAAAATATATGGATCATTCTTGGAATTCATTATGAAGACGTTTTTATTCTTTGCAATTTTTCGATATAAGCAACCGATTACCAGTTACATGCCAATTTCCCGAGTTTTATCGGTTACAAACACTTTTACGTTAAATATAGGAAGACCGTGACGAGATCCGCGAAAATGGCAAGAGATAAAAAATGCTTATCTCGACGAAATCCGAAGCAATATTCAAAGAAATTTTGCAAAAATTTGCACATTGGGCAATTTTACAATTATTTCCGCGAATATTGCCCTTTCGACCTTAAAAATATATGAATCTTTCTTGTAATTCATTATGAAGTCGTTTTTATTCTTTGCTATTTTTCGATATAAGCAACCGATTACCAGTTACACGCCAATTTCCCCAGTTTTATCGGTTACAAACACTTTTACGTTAAATATAGGAAGACCGTGACGAGATACGCGAAAAAGTGAAGAGATAAAAAATGCTTATCTCGATGAGATCCGAAGGAATATTCAAAGAAATTTTGCAAAAATTTGCACATTGGGCAATTTTACAATTATTTCCGCGAATATTGCCCTTGCGACCTTAAAAATATATGCATCATTTTTGGAATTCATTATCAAGACGTTTTTATTCTTTTCTATTTTTCGATATAAGCAACCGATTACCAGTTACACGCCAATTTCCCCAGTTTTATCGGTTACAACACTTTTACGTTAAATATAGGAAGACCGTGACGAGATACGCGAAAAAGTGAAGAGATAATAAATGCTTATCTCGAGGAGATCTACTCTGGTAGAAAATGAGTCCATTTTTTGGCCA
Source organism: Trichopria drosophilae (assembly GCA_030407085.1). Lineage (NCBI taxonomy): Eukaryota > Metazoa > Arthropoda > Insecta > Hymenoptera > Diapriidae > Trichopria > Trichopria drosophilae. Next base: position 9,326 of record JAQOWT010000390.1, read on the forward strand.
GTTTCTGTCTTTGCCGTGTTAAAGGTATACGAACACTGGGCAATGTAACAGAAAACTGGACAGATTTCTACCAGGGTAAATGAATATTTAAAGAAAATTCGTAAAAATTTGCACATTGGTCAATTTTACAATTATTTCCGCGAATATTGCCCTTTCGACCTTAAAAATATATGCATCATTTTTGGAATTCATTATGAAGACGTTTTTATTCTTTGCTATTTTTCGATATAAGCAACCGATTACCAGTTACATGCCAATTTCCCGAGTTTTATCGGTTACAAACACTTTTACGTTAAATACAGGAAGACCGTGAAGAGATACGTGAAAATGGCAAGAGAAAAAAAATGCTTACCTCGACGAGATCCGATGGAATATTCAAAGAAATTTTGCAAAAATTTGCACATTGGTCAATTTTGCCAATATTTCCGGGAATATTGCCTTTTCGATATTGAAAATATATGCATCATTCTTAGAATTCAATATGAAAACGTTTTTATTCTTTGCAATTGTTCGATATGACCAACCGTTTACCAGTTACTCGCCAATTTGCTTTTCATTTTTCCCGCCTTTTCTAAATATAGGAAGACCGTGACGAGTTACGCGAAAAAGTGAAGAGATAAAAAATGCTGATCTCGATGAGATCCGAAGGAATATTCCAAGAAATTTTGCAAAATTTTGCACATTGGACAATTTTGCCAATATTTCCGCGAATATTGCCCTTTCGACATTAAAAATATATGAATCATTCTTGGAATTCATTATGAAGACGTTTTTATTCTTTGCTATTTTTCGATATAAGCAACCGATTACCAGTTACACGCCAATTTCCCGAGTTTTATCGGTTACAAACACTTTTACGTTAAATATAGGAAGACCGTGAAGACATACGTGAAAATGGCAAGAGATAAAAAATGCTTATCTCGACGAGATCCGAAGGAATATTCAAATAAATTTTGCAAAAATTTGCACATTAGGCAATTTTACAATTATTTCCGCGAATATTGCCCTTGCGACCTTAAAAATATATGCATCATTTTTGGCATTCATTATGAAGACGTTTTTATTCTTTGCTATTTTTCGATATAAGCAACCGATTACCAGTTACACGCCAATTTCCCGAGTTTTCTCGGCTACAAACATTTTTAAGTTAAATATAGGAAAACCGTGACGAGATACGCGAAAATGGCAAGCTATAATAAATACTTATCTCGAGGAGATCTGAATGAATATTTATAGAAATTTTGCAAAAATTTGCACATTAGGCAATTTTACAATTATTTCCGCGAATATTGCCCTTTCGACCTTAAAAATATATGCATCATTTTTGGCATTCATTATGAAGACGTTTTTATTCTTTGCTATTTTTCGATATAAGCAACCGATTACCAGTTACATGCCAATTTCCCGAGTTTTATCGGTTACAAACACTTTTACGTTAAATATAGGAAGACCGTGACGAGATCCGCGAAAATGGCAAGAGATGAAAAATGCTTATCTCGACGAAATCCGAAGCAATATTCAAAGAAATTTTGCAAAAATTTGCACATTGGGCAATTTTACAATTATTTCCGCGAATATTGCCCTTTCGACCTTAAAAATATATGAATCTTTCTTGTAATTCATTATGAAGTCGTTTTTATTCTTTGCTATTTTTCGATATAAGCAACCGATTACCAGTTACACGCCAATTTCCCCAGTTTTATCGGTTACAAACACTTTTACGTTAAATATAGGAAGACCGTGACGAGATACCCGAAAAAGTGAAGAGATAAAAAATGCTTATCTCGATGAGATCCGAAGGAATATTCAAAGAAATTTTGCAAAAATTTCCACATTGGGCAATTTTACAATTATTTCCGCGAATATTGCCCTTGCGACCTTAAAAATATATGCATCATTTTTGGAATTCATTATCAAGACGTTTTTATTCTTTTCTATTTTTCGATATAAGCAACCGATTACCAGTTACACGCCAATTTCCCCAGTTTTATCGGTTACAACACTTTTACGTTAAATATAGGAAGACCGTGACGAGATACGCGAAAAAGTGAAGAGATAATAAATGCTTATCTCGAGGAGATCTACCCTGGTAGAAAAAGAGTCCATTTTTTGGCCAGTTTCTGTCTTTGCCGTGTTAAAGGTATACGAACACTGGGCAATGTAACAGAAAACTGGACAGATTTCTACCAGGGTAAATGAATATTTAAAGAAAATTCGTAAAAATTTGCACATTGGTCAATTTTACAATTATTTCCGCGAATATTGCCCTTTCGACCTTAAAAATATATGCATCATTTTTGGAATTCATTATGAAGACGTTTTTATTCTTTGCTATTTTTCGATATAAGCAACCGATTACCAGTTACACGCCAATTTCCCCAGTTTTATCGGTTACAAACACTTTTACGTTAAATATAGGAAGACCGTGAAGAGATACGTGAAAATGGCAAGAGAAAAAAAATGCTTACCTAGACGAGATCCGATGGAATATTCAAAGAAATTTTGCAAAAATTTGCACATTGGTCAATTTTGCCAATATTTCCGGGAATATTGCCTTTTCGACATTGAAAATATATGCATCATTCTTAGAATTCAATATGAAAACGTTTTTATTCTTTGCAATTATTCGATATGACCAACCGTTTACCAGTTACTCGCCAATTTGCCTTTCATTTGTCCCGCCTTTTCTAAATATAGGAAGACCGTGACGAGATACGCGAAAATGGCAAGAGATAAAAAATGCTTATCTCGACGAGATCCGAAGGAATATTCAAAGAAATTTTGCAAAAATTTGCACATTGGGCAATTTTACAATTATTTCCGCGAATATTGCCCTTTCGACCTTAAAAATATATGAATCATTCTTGGAATTCATTATGAAGACGTTTTTATTGTTTGCAATTTTTCGATCTAAGCAACCGATTACCAGTTACATGCCAATTTCCCGAGTTTTATCGGTTACAAACACTTTTACGTTAAATATAGGAAGACCGTGAAGACATACGTGAAAATGGCAAGAGATGAAAAATGCTTATCTCGACGAGATCCGAAGGAATATTCCAAAAAATTTTGCGAAAATTTGCACATTGGGCAATTTTACAATTATTTCAGCGAATATTGCCCTTTCGACCTTAATAATATATGCATCATTTTTGGAATTCATTATGAAGACGTTTTTATTCTTTGCTATTTTTCGATATAAGCAACCGATTACCAGTTACACGCCAATTTCCCGAGTTTTCTCGGCTACAAACATTTTTAAGTTAAATATAGGAAAACCGTGACGAGATCCGCGAAAATGGCAAGAGATGAAAAATGCTTATCTCGACGAAATCCGAAGCAATATTCAAAGAAATTTTGCAAAAATTTGCACATTGGGCAATTTTACAATTATTTCCGCGAATATTGCCCTTTCGACCTTAAAAATATATGAATCTTTCTTGTAATTCATTATGAAGTCGTTTTTATTCTTTGCTATTTTTCGATATAAGCAACCGATTACCAGTTACACGCCAATTTCCCCAGTTTTATCGGTTACAAACACTTTTACGTTAAATATAGGAAGACCGTGACGAGATACGCGAAAAAGTGAAGAGATAAAAAATGCTTATCTCGATGAGATCCCAAGGAATATTCAAAGAAATTTTGCAAAAATTTGCACATTGGGCAATTTTACAATTATTTCCGCGAATATTGCCCTTTCGACCTTAAAAATATATGAATCTTTCTTGTAATTCATTATGAAGTCGTTTTTATTCTTTGCTATTTTTCGATATAAGCAACCGATTACCAGTTACACGCCAATTTCCCCAGTTTTATCGGTTACAACACTTTTACGTTAAATATAGGAAGACCGTGACGAGATACCCGAAAAAGTGAAGAGATAAAAAATGCTTATCTCGATGAGATCCGAAGGAATATTCAAAGAAATTTTGCAAAAATTTCCACATTGGGCAATTTTACAATTATTTCCGCGAATATTGCCCTTGCGACCTTAAAAATATATGCATCATTTTTGGAATTCATTATCAAGACGTTTTTATTCTTTTCTATTTTTCGATATAAGCAACCGATTACCAGTTACACGCCAATTTCCCCAGTTTTATCGGTTACAACACTTTTACGTTAAATATAGGAAGACCGTGACGAGATACGCGAAAAAGTGAAGAGATAATAAATGCTTATCTCGAGGAGATCTACCCTGGTAGAAAATGAGTCCATTTTTTGGCCAGTTTCTGTCTTTGCCGTGTTAAAGGTATACGAACACTGGGCAATGTAACAGAAAACTGGACAGATTTCTACCAGGGTAAATGAATATTTAAAGAAAATTCGTAAAAATTTGCACATTGGTCAATTTTACAATTATTTCCGCGAATATTGCCCTTTCGACCTTAAAAATATATGCATCATTTTTGGAATTCATTATGAAGACGTTTTTATTCTTTGCTATTTTTCGATATAAGCAACCGATTACCAGTTACATGCCAATTTCCCGAGTTTTATCGGTTACAAACACTTTTACGTTAAATATAGGAAGACCGTGAAGAGATACGTGAAAATGGCAAGAGAAAAAAAATGCTTACCTCGACGAGATCCGATGGAATATTCAAAGAAATTTTGCAAAAATTTGCACATTGGTCAATTTTGCCAATATTTCCGGGAATATTGCCTTTTCGATATTGAAAATATATGCATCATTCTTAGAATTCAATATGAAAACGTTTTTATTCTTTGCAATTGTTCGATATGACCAACCGTTTACCAGTTACTCGCCAATTTGCTTTTCATTTTTCCCGCCTTTTCTAAATATAGGAAGATCGTGACGAGTTACGCGAAAAAGTGAAGAGATAAAAAATGCTGATCTCGATGAGATCCGAAGGAATATTCAAAGAAATTTTGCAAAATTTTGCACATTGGACAATTTTGCCAATATTTCCGCGAATATTGCCCTTTCGACATTAAAAATATATGAATCATTCTTGGAATTCATTATGAAGACGTTTTTATTCTTTGCTATTTTTCGATATAAGCAACCGATTACCAGTTACACGCCAATTTCCCCAGTTTTATCGGTTACAAACACTTTTACGTTAAATATAGGAAGACCGTGAAGAGATACGTGAAAATGGCAAGAGAAAAAAAATGCTTACCTAGACGAGATCCGATGGAATATTCAAAGAAATTTTGCAAAAATTTGCACATTGGTCAATTTTGCCAATATTTCCGGGAATATTGCCTTTTCGACATTGAAAATATATGCATCATTCTTAGAATTCAATATGAAAACGTTTTTATTCTTTGCAATTATTCGATATGACCAACCGTTTACCAGTTACTCGCCAATTTGCCTTTCATTTGTCCCGCCTTTTCTAAATATAGGAAGACCGTGACGAGATACGCGAAAATGGCAAGAGATAAAAAATGCTTATCTCGACGAGATCCGAAGGAATATTCAAACAAATTTTGCAAAAATTTGCACATTGGGCAATTTTACAATTATTTCCGCGAATATTGCCCTTTCGACCTTAAAAATATATGAATCATTCTTGTAATTCATTATGAAGTCGTTTTTATTCTTTGCTATTTTTCGATATAAGCAACCGATTACCAGTAACACGCCAATTTCCCCAGTTTTATCGGTTACAAACACTTTTACGTTAAATATAGGAAGACCGTGACGAGATACGCGAAAAAGTGAAGAGATAAAAAATGCTTATCTCGATGAGATCCGTAGGATTATTCAAAAAATGTTGCAAAAATTTGCACATTGGACTATTTTGCCAATATTTCCGCGAATATTGCCCTTTCGACATTAAAAATATAAGCATCATTTTTGGAATTCATTATGAAGACGTTTTTATTCTTTGCTATTTTTCGATATAAGCAACCGATTACCAGTTACATGCCAATTTCCCGAGTTTTATCGGTTACAAACACTTTTACGTTGAATATAGGAAGACCGTAAAGAAATACGCGAAAATGGCAAGAGATGAAAAATGCTTATCTCGACGAGATCCGAAGGAATATTCAAAAAATTTTGCAATAATTTGCACATTGGTTAATTTTGCCAATATTTCCGGAAATATTGCCCTTTCGACATTGAAAATATATGGATTATTCTTAGAATTCAATATGAAAACGTTTTTATTCTTTGCAATTGTTCCATATGACCAACCTTTTACCAGTTACTCGCCAATTTGCCTTCCATTTTTCCCGCCTTTTCTAAATATAGGAAGACCGTGACGAGATACGCGAAAATGGCAAGAGATAAAAAATGCTTATCTCGACGAGATCCGAAGGAATATTCAAACAAATTTTGCAAAAATTTGCACATTGGGCAATTTTACAATTATTTCCGCGAATATTGCCCTTTCGACCTTAAAAATATATGAATCATTCTTGTAATTCATTATGAAGTCGTTTTTATTCTTTGCTATTTTTCGATATAAGCAACCGATTACCAGTAACACGCCAATTTCCCCAGTTTTATCGGTTACAAACACTTTTACGTTAAATATAGGAAGACCGTGACGAGATACGCGAAAAAGTGAAGAGATAAAAAATGCTTATCTCGATGAGATCCGTAGGATTATTCAAAAAATGTTGCAAAAATTTGCACATTGGACTATTTTGCCAATATTTCCGCGAATATTGCCCTTTCGACATTAAAAATATAAGCATCATTTTTGGAATTCATTATGAAGACGTTTTTATTCTTTGCTATTTTTCGATATAAGCAACCGATTACCAGTTACATGCCAATTTCCCGAGTTTTATCGGTTACAAACACTTTTACGTTGAATATAGGAAGACCGTAAAGAAATACGCGAAAATGGCAAGAGATGAAAAATGCTTATCTCGACGAGATCCGAAGGAATATTCAAAAAATTTTGCAATAATTTGCACATTGGTTAATTTTGCCAATATTTCCGGAAATATTGCCCTTTCGACATTGAAAATATATGGATTATTCTTAGAATTCAATATGAAAACGTTTTTATTCTTTGCAATTGTTCCATATGACCAACCTTTTACCAGTTACTCGCCAATTTGCCTTCCATTTTTCCCGCCTTTTCTAAATATAGGAAGACCGTGAAGAGATACGCGAAAATGGCAAGAGAAAAAAAAATGCTTACCTCGACGAGATCCGACGGAATATTCAAAGAAAGTTTGCAAAAATTTGCACATTGGTCAATTTTGCCAATATTGCAGCGAATATTGCCCTTTCGACATTAAAAATATATGGATCATTCTTGGAATTCATTATGAAGACGTTTTTATTCTTTGCAATTTTTCGATATAAGCAACCGATTACCAGTTACATGCCAATTTCCCGAGTTTTATCGGTTACAAACACTTTTACGTTAAATATAGGAAGACCGTGACGAGATCCGCGAAAATGGCAAGAGATAAAAAATGCTTATCTCGACGAAATCCGAAGCAATATTCAAAGAAATTTTGCAAAAATTTGCACATTGGGCAATTTTACAATTATTTCCGCGAATATTGCCCTTTCGACCTTAAAAATATATGAATCTTTCTTGTAATTCATTATGAAGTCGTTTTTATTCTTTGCTATTTTTCGATATAAGCAACCGATTACCAGTTACACGCCAATTTCCCCAGTTTTATCGGTTACAAACACTTTTACGTTAAATATAGGAAGACCGTGACGAGATACGCGAAAAAGTGAAGAGATAAAAAATGCTTATCTCGATGAGATCCGAAGGAATATTCAAAGAAATTTTGCAAAAATTTGCACATTGGTCAATTTTACAATTATTTCCGCGAATATTGCCCTTTCGACCTTGAAAATATATGCATCATTTTTGGAATTCATTATGAAGACGTTTTTATTCTTTGCTATTTTTCGATATAAGCAACCGATTACCAGTTACACGCCAATTTCCCCAGTTTTATCGGTTACAAACACTTTTACGTTAAATATAGGAAGACCGTGAAGAGATACGTGAAAATGGCAAGAGAAAAAAAATGCTTACCTAGACGAGATCCGATGGAATATTCAAAGAAATTTTGCAAAAATTTGCACATTGGTCAATTTTGCCAATATTTCCGGGAATATTGCCTTTTCGACATTGAAAATATATGCATCATTCTTAGAATTCAATATGAAAACGTTTTTATTCTTTGCAATTATTCGATATGACCAACCGTTTACCAGTTACTCGCCAATTTGCCTTTCATTTGTCCCGCCTTTTCTAAATATAGGAAGACCGTGACGAGATACGCGAAAATGGCAAGAGATAAAAAATGCTTATCTCGACGAGATCCGAAGGAATATTCAAACAAATTTTGCAAAAATTTGCACATTGGGCAATTTTACAATTATTTCCGCGAATATTGCCCTTTCGACCTTAAAAATATATGAATCATTCTTGTAATTCATTATGAAGTCGTTTTTATTCTTTGCTATTTTTCGATATAAGCAACCGATTACCAGTTACACGCCAATTTCCCCAGTTTTATCGGTTACAAACACTTTTACGTTAAATATAGGAAGACCGTGACGAGATACGCGAAAAAGTGAAGAGATAAAAAATGCTTATCTCGATGAGATCCGAAGGATTATTCAAAAAATGTTGCAAAAATTTGCACATTGGACTATTTTGCCAATATTTCCGCGAATATTGCCCTTTCGACATTAAAAATATAAGCATCATTTTTGGAATTCATTATGAAGACGTTTTTATTCTTTGCTATTTTTCGATATAAACAACCGATTACCAGTTACACGCCAATTTCCCCAGTTTTCTCGGCTACAAACACTTATACGTTAAATATAG
>JAQOWT010000391.1:0-18046 GCA_030407085.1 Trichopria drosophilae
TCCTTTACAATTAATATTTTTTCTGCTATTTATCCATCGATTTAGTCAAAAAATGTGTATCTGAATACTGAATAGTTGTAAATGATCACTCGCAATCATGTTTAAACTGTTGCTTACATGTGCAAAAATCATAGTCTACGTCAAATGTATATTCATTTCATTTTATCTTTTTGAACATGATATCTTTAACCAATCAATTTGAAACAAAGTCCTTCAAGTTTGTGGTATCAAAACGTATCTGGAAATGTAGTTACAGATTAATTTATGACACAAATTACATTTTTGGTATGAGTGTAGAGCGAAATTGTTTTTATCGATATCAGCGACATAAGCGTACTCCTTTACAATTAATATTTTTTCTGCTATTTATCCATCGATTTAGTCAAAAAATGTGTATCTGAATACTGAATAGTTGTAAATGATCCCTACCCAACCATATTTAAAATTTTTGCTTAAATGTGCAAAAATCATAGTCGACGTCAAATGTGTATTGATTTCATTTTATCTTTTTGAACATGATATCTTTAACCAATCAATTTGAAACAAAGTCCTTCAAGTTTGTGGTATCAAAACGTATCTTGAAATGTAGTTACAGATTAATTTATGACACAAATTACATTTTTGGCATTAGTGTAGAACCAAATTGTTTTTATCGGTCTCAACGACATAAGCATACTCCTTTACAATTAACGTTTTTTCTGCTATTTATCCATCGATTTAGTAAAAAAATGTGTATTTAAATACTGAATAATTGTAAATGATCACTACCCAATCATATTTAAACTTTTTGCTTACATGTGCAAAAATCATAGTCGACGTCAAATGTGTATTCATTTCATTTTATCTTTTTGAACATGATATCTTTAAGCAATCGATTTGAAACAAAGTGCTTCAAGTTTGTGGTATCAAAACGTATCTTGAAATGTAGTTACAGATTAATTTATGACAGAAATTACATTTTTGGCATTAGTGTAGAACCAAATGGTTTTTATCGGTCTCAACGACATAAGCATACTCCTTTACAATTAACGTTTTTTCTGCTATTTATCCATCGATTTAGTCAAAAAATGTGTATCTAAATACTGAATAGTTGTAAATGATCACTACCCAATCATATTTAAACTCGTTGCTTACATGTGCAAAAATCATAGTCTACGTCAAATGTGTATTCATTTCATTTTATCTTTTTGAACATGATATCTTTAACCAATCAATTTGAAACAAAGTCCTTCAAGTTTGTGGTATCAAAACGTGTCTTGAAATGTAGTTACATATTAATTTATGACATAAATTACATTTTTGGCATTAGTGTAGAACCAAATGGTTTTTATCGGTCTCAACGACATAAGCATACTCCTTTACAATTAACGTTTTTTCTGCTATTTATCCATCGATTTAGTCAAAAAATGTGTATCTAAATACTGAATAGTTGTAAATGATCCCTACCCAAACATATTTAAACTTTTTGCTTACATGTGCAAAAATCATAGTCTACGTCAAATGTGTATTCATTTCATTTTATCTTTTTGAACGTGATATCTTTAACCAATCGATTTGAAACAAAGTGCTTCAAGTTTGTGGTATCAAAACGTACCTTGAAATGTAGTTACAGATTAATTTATGACAGAAATTACATTTTTGGCATTAGTGTAGAACCAAATGGTTTTTATCGGTCTCAACGACATAAGCATACTCCTTTACAATTAACGTTTTTTCTGCTATTTATCCATCGATTTAGTCAAAATTGGTGTATCTAAATACTGAATAGTTGTAAATGACCACTACCCAATCATATTTAAACTTTTTGCTTACATGTGCAAAAATTATAGCCGACGTCAAATGTGTATTCATTTCATTTTATCTTTTTGAACATGATATCTTTAACCAATCGATTTGAAACAAAGTCCTTCAAGTTTGTGGTATCAAAACGGATCTTGAAATGTAGTTACAGATTAATTTATGACAGAAATTACATTTTTGGCATTAGTGTAGAACCAAATGGTCTTTATCGGTCTCAACGACATAAGCATACTCCTTTACAATTAACGTTTTTTCTGCTATTTATCCATCGATTTAGTCAAAAAATGTGTATCTAAATACTGAATAGTTGTAAATGATCACTACCCAATCATATTTAAACTCGTTGCTTACATGTGCAAAAATCATAGTCTACGTCAAATGTGTATTCATTTCATTTTATCTTTTTGAACATGATATCTTTAACCAATCAATTTGAAACAAAGTCCTTTAAGTTTGTGGTATCAAAACGTGTCTTGAAATGTAGTTACATATTAATTTATGACATAAATTACATTTTTGGCATTAGTGTAGAACCAAATGGTTTTTATCGGTCTCAACGACATAAGCATACTCCTTTACAATTAACGTTTTTTCTGCTATTTATCCATCGATTTAGTCAAAAAATGTGTATCTAAATACTGAATAGTTGTAAATGATCACTACCCAATCATATTTAAACTCGTTGCTTACATGTGCAAAAATCATAGTCTACGTCAAATGTGTATTGATTTCATTTTACCTTTTTGAACATGATATCTTTAACCAATCGATTTGAAGCAAAGTGTTTCAAGTTTGTGGTATCAAAACGTATCTTGATATGTAGTTACAGATTAATTTATGACACAAATTACATTTTTGGTATTAGCGTAGAACCAAATGGTTTTTATCGGTCTCAACGACATAAGCATACTCCTTTACAATTAACGTTTTTTCTGCTATTTATCCATCGATTTAGTCAAAATTGGTGTATCTAAATACTGAATAGTTGTAAATAATCCCTACCCAATCATATTTAAACTCGTTGCTTACATGTGCAAAAATCATAGTCGACGTCAAATGTGTATTCATTTCATTTTATCTTTTTGAACATGATATCTTTAACCAATCGATTTTAAACAAAGTGCTTCAAGTTTGTGGTATCAAAACGTATCCCGAAATATAGTTACAGTTGAATTTATGACACAAATTACATTTTTGGCATTAGTGTAGAACCAAATGGTTTTTAACGGTCTCAGCGACATAAGCATACTCCTTTACAATTAATGTTTTTTTTCTGTTATTAATCCATCGATTTACTCAAAAAATGTGTAACTATAGACTGAATACTTGTAAATGATCACTAGCCAATCATAGTTAAACTTTTTGCTTACATGTGCAAAAATCATAGTCGACGTCAAATGTGTATTCATTTCATTTTACCTTTTTGAACATGATATCTTTAACCAATCGATTTGAAGCAAAGTGTTTCAAGTTTGTGGTATCAAAACGTATCTTGATATGTAGTTACAGATTAATTTATGACACAAATTACATTTTTGGTATTAGCGTAGAACCAAATGGTTTTTATCGGTCTCAACGACATAAGCATACTCCTTTACAATTAACGTTTTTTCTGCTATTTATCCATCGATTTAGTCAAAAAATGTGTATCTAAATACTGAATAGTTGTAAATGATCACTACCCAATCATATTTAAACTCGTTGCTTACATGAGCAAAAATCATAGTCTACGTCAAATGTGTATTCATTTCATTTTATCTTTTTGAACATGATATCTTTAACCAATCAATTTGAAACAAAGTCCTTCAAGTTTGTGGTATCAAAACGTGTCTTGAAATGTAGTTACATATTAATTTATGACATAAATTACATTTTTGGCATTAGTGTAGAACCAAATGGTTTTTATCGGTCTCAACGACATAAGCATACTCCTTTACAATTAACGTTTTTTCTGCTATTTATCCATCGATTTAGTCAAAAAATGTGTATCTAAATACTGAATAGTTGTAAATGATCACTACCCAATCATATTTAAACTCGTTGCTTACATGTGCAAAAATCATAGTCTACGTCAAATGTGTATTCATTTCATTTTATCTTTTTGAACATGATATCTTTAACCAATCAATTTGAAACAAAGTCCTTCAAGTTTGTGGTATCAAATCGTATCTTGAAATGTAGTTACAGATTAATTTATGACATAAATTACATTTTTGGTATTAGCGTAGAACCAAATGGTTTTTATCGGTCTCAACGACATAAGCATACTCCTTTACAATTAACGTTTTTTCTGCTATTTATCCATCGATTTAGTCAAAAAATGTGTATCTAAATACTGAATAGTTGTAAATGATCACTACCCAATCATATTTAAACTCGTTGCTTACATGTGCAAAAATCATAGTCTACGTCAAATGTGTATTCATTTCATTTTATCTTTTTGAACATGATATCTTTAACCAATCGATTTGAAACAAAGTGCCTCAAGTTTGTGGTATCAAAACCTATCTTGAAATGTAGTTACAGATTAATTTATGACATAAATTACATTTTTGGCATTAGTGTAGAACCAAATGGTTTTTATCGGTCTCAACGACATAAGCATACTCCTTTACAATTAACGTTTTTTCTGCTATTTATCCATCGATTTAGTCAAAAAATGTGTATCTAAATACTGAATAGTTGTAAATAATCCCTACCCAAACATATTTAAACTTTTTGCTTACATGTGCAAAAATCATAGTCTACGTCAAATGTGTATTGATTTCATTTTATCTTTTTGAACATGATATCTTTAACCAATCGATTTGAAACAAAGTGCTTCAAGTTTGTGGTATCAAAACATATCTTGAAATGTAGTTACAGATTAATTTATGACATAAATTACATTTTTGGCATTAGTGTAGAACCAAATGGTTTTTATCGGTCTCAACGACATAAGCATACTCCTTTACAATTAACGTTTTTTCTGCTATTTATCCATCGATTTAGTCAAAAAATGTGTATCTAAATACTGAATAGTTGTAAATGATCACTACCCAATCATATTTAAACTCGTTGCTTACATGTAGAAAAGTCATACGCGGCGTAAGGTGTGTGTGCATATCTTTGTATCTGTTTGAACATGATATCTTTAACCAATCGATTTGAAGCAAAGTGTTTCAAGTTTGTGGTATCAAAACGTATCTTGATATGTAGTTACAGATTAATTTATGACACAAATTACATTTTTGGCATTAGTGTAGAACCAAATGGTTTTTATCGGTCTCAACGACATAAGCATACTCCTTTACAATTAACATTTTTTCTGCTATTTATCCATCGATTTAGTCAAAAAATGTATATCTAAATACTGAATAGTTGTAAATGATCACTACCCAATCATATTTAAACTCGTTGCTTACATGTGCAAAAATCATAGTCGACGTCAAATGTGTATTCATTTCATTTTATCTTTTTGAACATGATATCTTTAACCAATCAATTTGAAACAAAGTCCTTCAAGTTTGTGGTATCAAAACGTGTCTTGAAATGTAGTTACATATTAAATTATGACATAAATTACATTTTTGGCATTAGTGTAGAACCAAATGGTTTTTATCGGTCTCAACGACATAAGCATACTCCTTTACAATTAACGTTTTTTCTGCTATTTATCCATCGATTTAGTCAAAAAATGTGTATCTAAATACTGAATAGTTGTAAATGATCACTACTCAATAATATTTAAACTCGTTGCTTACATGTGCAAAAATCATAGTCTACGTCAAATGTGTATTGATTTCATTTTATCTTTTTGAACATGATATCTTTAACCAATCGATTTGAAACAAAGTGCTTCAAGTTTGTGGTATCAAAACGTATCTTGAAATGTAGTTACAGATTAATTTATGACAGAAATTACATTTTTGGCATTAGTGTAGAACCAAATGGTTTTTATCGGTCTCAGCGACATAAGCATACTCCTTTACAATTAATGTTTTTTTTCTGTTATTAATCCATCGATTTAGTCAAAAAATGTATATCTAAATACTGAATAGTTGTAAATGATCACTACCCAATCATATTTAAACTCGTTGCTTACATGAGCAAAAATCATAGTCTACGTCAAATGTGTATTGATTTCATTTTATCTTTTTGAACATGATGTCTTTAACCAATCAATTTGAAACAAAGTCCTTCAAGTTTGTGGTATCAAAACGTGTCTTGAAATGTAGTTACATATTAATTTATGACATAAATTACATTTTTGGCATTAGTGTAGAACCAAATGGTTTTTAACGGTCTCAGCGACATAAGCATACTCCTTTACAATTAATGTTTTTTTTCTGTTATTAATCCATCGATTTAGTAAAAAAATGTGTATTTAAATACTGAATAATTGTAAATGATCACTACCCAATCATATTTAAACTTTTTGCTTACATGTGCAAAAATCATAGTCTACGTCAAATGTGTATTCATTTCATTTTATCTTTTTGAACATGATATCTTTAACCAATCAATTTGAAACAAAGTCCTTCAAGTTTGTGGTATCAAAACGTGTCTTGAAATGTAGTTACAGATTAATTTATGACATAAATTACATTTTTGGCATTAGTGTAGAACCAAATGGTTTTTATCGGTCTCAACGACATAAGCATACTCCTTTACAATTAACGTTTTTTCTGCTATTTATCCATCGATTTAGTCAAAAAATGTATATCTAAATACTGAATAGTTGTAAATGATCACTACCCAATCATATTTAAACTCGTTGCTTACATGTGCAAAAATCATAGTCGACGTCAAATGTGTATTCATTTTATTTTATCTTTTTGAACATGATGTCTTTAACCAATCAATTTGAAACAATGTCCTTCAAGTTTGTGGTATCAAAACGTGTCTTGAAATGTAGTTACAGATTAATTTATGACAGAAATTACATTTTTGGCATTAGTGTAGAACCAAATGGTTTTTATCGGTCTCAACGACATAAGCATACTCCTTTACAATTAACGTTTTTTCTGCTATTTATCCATCGATTTAGTCAAAAAATGTGTATCTAAATACTGAATAGTTGTAAATGATCACTACCCAATAATATTTAAACTCGTTGCTTACATGTGCAAAAATCATAGTCTACGTCAAATGTGTATTGATTTCATTTTATCTTTTTGAACATGATATCTTTAACCAATCGATTTGAAACAAAGTGTTTCAAGTTTGTGGTATCATAACGTATCTTGAAATGTAGTTACAGATTAATTTATGACACAAATTACATTTTTGGCATTAGTGTAGAACGAAATTGTTTTTATGGGTATCAGCGACATAAGCATACTCGTTTACAATTAATGTTTTTTCTGCTATTTATCCATCGATTTAGTCAAAAAATGTGTAACTAAAGACTGAATAATTGTAAAGGATCACTACCCAATCATATTTAAACTTTTTGCTTACATGTGCAAAAATCATAGTCTACGTCAAATGTGTATTCATTTCATTTTATCTTTTTGAACATGATATCTTTAACCAATCGATTTGAAGCAAAGTGTTTCAAGTTTGTGGTATCATAACGTATCTTTAAATGTAGTTACAGATTAATTTATGACACAAATTACATTTTTGGTATTAGTGTAGAACCAAATGGTTTTTATCGGTCTCAACGACATAAGCATACTCCTTTACAATTAACGTTTTTTCTGCTATTTATCCATCGATTTAGTCAAAAAATGTGTATCTAAATACTGAATAGTTGTAAATGATCACTACCCAATCATATTTAAACTTTTTGCTAACATGTGCAAAAATAATAGTCTACATCAAATGTGTATTGATTTTATTTTATCTTTTTGAACATGATATCTTTAACCAATCGATTTGAAACAAAGTGCTTCAAGTTTGTGGTATCAAAACCTATCTTGAAATGTAGTTACAGATTAATTTATGACAGAAATTACATTTTTGGCATTAGTGTAGAACCAAATGGTTTTTACCGGTCTCAGCGACATAAGCATACTCCTTTACAATTAATGTTTTTTTTCTGCTATTTATCCATCGATTTAGTCAAAAAATGTGTATCTACATACTGAATAGTTGTAAATGATCACTACCCAATCATATTTAAACTCGTTGCTTACATGTGCAAAAATCATAGTCGACGTCAAATGTGTATTCATTTCATTTTATCTTTTTGAACATGATATCTTTAACCAATCGATTTGAAACAAAGTCCTTCAAGTTTGTGGTATCAAAACGTGTCTTGAAATGTAGTTACATATTAATTTATGACATAAATTACATTTTTGGCATTAGTGTAGAACCAAATGGTTTTTATCGGTCTCAACGACATAAGCATACTCCTTTACAATTAACGTTTTTTCTGCTATTTATCCATCGATTTAGTCAAAAAATGTGTATCTAAATACTGAATAGTTGTAAATGATCCCTACCCAAACATATTTAAAGTTTTTGCTTACATGTGCAAATATCATTGTCTACGTCAAATGTGTATTCATTTCATTATATGTTTTTGATCGTGATATCTCTATCCATTCGATTTGACACTAAGTGCTTCAAGTTTGTGGTATCAAAACGTACCTTGAAATGTAGTTACAGATTAATTTATGACACAAATTACATTTTTGGCATTAGTGTAGAACCAAATGGTTTTTATCGGTCTCAGCGACATAAGCATACTCCTTTACAATTAATGTTTTTTTTCTGTTATTAATCCATCGATTTAGTAAAAAAATGTGTATTTAAATACTGAATAATTGTAAATGATCACTACCCAATCATATTTAAACTTTTTGCTTACATGTGCAAAAATCATAGTCTACGTCAAATGTGTATTGAATTCATTTTATCTTTTTGAACATGATATCTTTAACCAATCGATTTGAAACAAAGTGCTTCAAGTTTGTGGTATCAAAACATATCTTGAAATGTAGTTACAGATTAATTTATGACAGAAATTACATTTTTGGCATTAGTGTAGAATCAAATGGTTTTTATCGGTCTCAACGACATAAGCATACTCCTTTACAATTAACGTTTTTTCTGCTATTTATCCATCGATTTAGTCAAAAAATGTGTATCTAAATACTGAATAGTTGTAAATGATCACTA
Organism: Trichopria drosophilae; assembly: GCA_030407085.1. Lineage (NCBI taxonomy): Eukaryota > Metazoa > Arthropoda > Insecta > Hymenoptera > Diapriidae > Trichopria > Trichopria drosophilae. The sequence goes on from JAQOWT010000391.1 coordinate 8,914, forward strand.
CCCAATCATATTTAAACTCGTTGCTTACATGTGCAAAAATCATAGTCGACGTCAAATGTGTATTCATTTTATTTTATCTTTTTGAACATGATGTCTTTAACCAATCAATTTGAAACAAAGTCCTTCAAGTTTGTGGTATCAAAACGTGTCTTGAAATGTAGTTACAGATTAATTTATGACAGAAATTACATTTTTGGCATTAGTGTAGAACCAAATGGTTTTTATCGGTCTCAACGACATAAGCATACTCCTTTACAATTAACGTTTTTTCTGCTATTTATCCATCGATTTAGTCAAAAAATGTGTATCTAAATACTGAATAGTTGTAAATGATCACTACCCAATCATATTTAAACTCGTTGCTTACATGTGCAAAAATCATAGTCTACGTCAAATGTGTATTCATTTCATTTTATCTTTTTGAACATGATATCTTTAACCAATCAATTTGAAACAAAGTCCTTCAAGTTTGTGGTATCAAAACGTGTCTTGAAATGTAGTTACATATTAATTTATGACATAAATTACATTTTTGGCATTAGTGTAGAACCAAATGGTTTTTATCGGTCTCAGCGACATAAGCATACTCCTTTACAATTAATGTTTTTTCTGCTATTTATCCATCGATTTAGTCAAAAAATGTGTATCTACATACTGAATAGTTGTAAATGATCCCTACCCAAACATATTTAAACTTTTTGCTTACATGTGCAAAAATCATAGTCGACGTCAAATGTGTATTCATTTCATTTTACCTTTTTGAACATGATATCTTTAACCAATCGATTTGAAGCAAAGTGTTTCAAGTTTGTGGTATCAAAACGTATCTTGATATGTAGTTACAGATTAATTTATGACAGAAATTACATTTTTGGCATTAGTGTAGAACCAAATGGTTTTTATCGGTCTCAACGACATAAGCATACTCCTTTACAATTAACGTTTTTTCTGCTATTTATCCATCGATTTAGTCAAAAAATGTGTATCTAAATACTGAATAGTTGTAAATGATCACTACCCAATAATATTTAAACTCGTTGCTTACATGTGCAAAAATCATAGTCTACGTCAAATGTGTATTGATTTCATTTTATCTTTTTGAACATGATATCTTTAACCAATCGATTTGAAACAAAGTGCTTCAAGTTTGTGGTATCAAAACGTATCTTGAAATGTAGTTACAGATTAATTTATGACAGAAATTACATTTTTGGCATTAGTGTAGAACCAAATTGTTTTTATCGGTCTCAACGACATAAGCATACTTCTTTACATTAACGTTTTTTCTGCTATTTATCCATCGATTTAGTCAAAAAATGTGTATCTAAATAGTCAATAATTGTAAATGATCACAACAAATCATATTTTAACTCGTTGCTTACATGTGCAAAAATCATAGTCGACGTCAAATGTGTATTCATTTTATTTTATCTTTTTGAACATGATATCTTTAACCAATCAATTTGAAACAAAGTCCTTCAAGTTTGTGGTATCAAAACGTGTCTTGAAATGTAGTTACATATTAATTTATGACAGAAATTACATTTTTGGCATTAGTGTAGAACCAAATGGTTTTTATCGGTCTCAACGACATAAGCATACTCCTTTACAATTAACGTTTTTTCTGCTATTTATCCATCGATTTAGTCAAAAAATGTGTATCTAAATACTGAATAGTTGTAAATGATCACTACCCAATAATATTTAAACTCGTTGCTTACATGTGCAAAAATCATAGTCTACGTCAAATGTGTATTCATTTCATTTTATCTTTTTGAACATGATATCTTTAACCAATCAATTTGAAACAAAGTCCTTCAAGTTTGTGGTATCAAAACGTATCTTGAAATGTAGTTACAGATTAATTTATGACATAAATTACATTTTTGGCATTAGTGTAGAACCAAATGGTTTTTATCGGTCTCAACGACATAAGTGTACTCCTTTACAATTAATATTTTTTCTGCTATTTATCCATCGATTTAGTAAAAAAATGTGTATTTAAATACTGAATAATTGTAAATGATCACTACCCAATCATATTTAAACTTTTTGCTAACATGTGCAAAAATAATAGTCTACGTCAAATGTGTATTGATTTCATTTTATCTTTTTGAACATGATATCTTTAACCAATCGATTTGAAACAAAGTGCTTCAAGTTTGTGGTATCAAAACGTATCTTGAAATGTAGTTACAGATTAATTTATGACAGAAATTACATTTTTGGCATTAGTGTAGAACCAAATGGTTTTTATCGGTCTCAACGACATAAGCATACTCCTTTACAATTAACGTTTTTTCTGCTATTTATCCATCGATTTAGTCAAAAAATGTGTATCTAAATACTGAATAGTTGTAAATGATCACTACCCAATCATATTTAAACTCGTTGCTTACATGTGCAAAAATCATAGTCGACGTCAAATGTGTATTCATTTTATTTTATCTTTTTGAACATGATGTCTTTAACCAATCAATTTGAAACAATGTCCTTCAAGTTTGTGGTATCAAAACGTGTCTTGAAATGTAGTTACATATTAATTTATGACATAAATTACATTTTTGGCATTAGTGTAGAACCAAATGGTTTTTATCGGTCTCAACGACATAAGCATACTCCTTTACAATTAACGTTTTTTCTGCTATTTATCCATCGATTTAGTCAAAAAATGTATATCTAAATACTGAATAGTTGTAAATGATCACTACCCAATCATATTTAAACTCGTTGCTTACATGTGCAAAAATCATAGTCGACGTCAAATGTGTATTGATTTCATTTTATCTTTTTGAACATGATATCTTTAACCAATCAATTTGAAACAAAGTCCTTCAAGTTTGTGGTATCAAAACGTGTCTTGAAATGTAGTTACAGATTAATTTATGACAGAAATTACATTTTTGGCATTAGTGTAGAACCAAATGGTTTTTATCGGTCTCAACGACATAAGCATACTCCTTTACAATTAACGTTTTTTCTGCTATTTATCCATCGATTTAGTCAAAATTGGTGTATCTAAATACTGAATAGTTGTAAATAATCCCTACCCAATCATATTTAAACTTTTTGCTTACATGTGCAAAAATCATAGTCTACGTCAAATGTGTATTCATTTCATTTTATCTTTTTGAACATGATATCTTTAACCAATCGATTTTAAACAAAGTGCTTCAAGTTTGTGGTATCAAAACGTATCCCGAAATATAGTTACAGTTTAATTTATGACACAAATTACATTTTTGGCATTAGTGTAGAACCAAATGGTTTTTATCGGTCTCAGCGACATAAGCATACTCCTTTACAATTAACGTTTTTTCTGCTATTTATCCATCGATTTAGTCAAAAAATGTGTATCTAAATACTGAATAGTTGTAAATGATCACTACCCAATAATATTTAAACTCGTTGCTTACATGTGCAAAAATCATAGTCTACGTCAAATGTGTATTGATTTCATTTTATCTTTTTGAACATGATATCTTTAACCAATCGATTTGAAACAAAGTGCTTCAAGTTTGTGGTATCAAAACGTATCTTGAAATGTAGTTACAGATTAATTTATGACAGAAATTACATTTTTGGCATTAGTGTAGAACCAAATGGTTTTTATCGGTCTCAACGACATAAGCATACTCCTTTACAATTAACGTTTTTTCTGCTATTTATCCATCGATTTAGTCAAAAAATGTGTATCTAAATACTGAATAGTTGTAAATGATCACTACCCAATCATATTTAAACTCGTTGCTTACATGTGCAAAAATCATAGTCGACGTCAAATGTGTATTCATTTTATTTTATCTTTTTGAACATGATGTCTTTAACCAATCAATTTGAAACAATGTCCTTCAAGTTTGTGGTATCAAAACGTGTCTTGAAATGTAGTTACATATTAATTTATGACATAAATTACATTTTTGGCATTAGTGTAGAACCAAATGGTTTTTATCGGTCTCAACGACATAAGCATACTCCTTTACAATTAACGTTTTTTCTGCTATTTATCCATCGATTTAGTCAAAAAATGTGTATCTAAATACTGAATAGTTGTAAATGATCACTACCCAATCATATTTAAACTCGTTGCTTACATGTGCAAAAATCATAGTCTACGTCAAATGTGTATTGATTTCATTTTATCTTTTTGAACATGATATCTTTAACCAATCGATTTGAAACAAAGTGCTTCAAGTTTGTGGTATCAAAACATATCTTGAAATGTAGTTACAGATTAATTTATGACATAAATTACATTTTTGGCATTAGTGTAGAACCAAATGGTTTTTATCGGTCTCAACGACATAAGCATACTCCTTTACAATTAACGTTTTTTCTGCTATTTATCCATCGATTTAGTCAAAAAATGTGTATCTAAATACTGAATAGTTGTAAATGATCACTACCCAATCATATTTAAACTTTTTGCTAACATGTGCAAAAATAATAGTCTACATCAAATGTGTATTGATTTTATTTTATCTTTTTGAACATGATATCTTTAACCAATCGATTTGAAACAAAGTGCTTCAAGTTTGTGGTATCAAAACATATCTTGAAATGTAGTTACAGATTAATTTATGACATAAATTACATTTTTGGCATTAGTGTAGAACCAAATGGTTTTTATCGGTCTCAGCGACATAAGCATACTCCTTTACAATTAATGTTTTTTTTCTGCTATTTATCCATCGATTTAGTCAAAAAATGTATATCTAAATACTGAATAGTTGTAAATGATCACTACCCAATCATATTTAAACTTTTTGCTAACATGTGCAAAAATAATAGTCTACATCAAATGTGTATTGATTTCATTTTATCTTTTTGAACATGATATCTTTAACCAATCGATTTGAAACAAAGTGCTTCAAGTTTGTGGTATCAAAACGTATCTTGAAATGTAGTTACAGATTAATTTATGACAGAAATTACATTTTTGGCATTAGTGTAGAACCAAATGGTTTTTTTCGGTCTCAACGACATAAGCATACTCCTTTACAATTAACGTTTTTTCTGCTATTTATCCATCGATTTAGTCAAAAAATGTGTATCTAAATACTGAATAGTTGTAAATGATCACTACCCAATAATATTTAAACTCGTTGCTTACATGTGCAAAAATCATAGTCTACGTCAAATGTGTATTCATTTCATTTTATCTTTTTGAACATGATATCTTTAACCAATCAATTTGAAACAAAGTCCTTCAAGTTTGTGGTATCAAAACGTGTCTTGAAATGTAGTTACAGATTAATTTATGACATAAATTACATTTTTGGCATTAGTGTAGAACCAAATGGTTTTTATCGGTCTCAACGACATAAGCATACTCCTTTACAATTAACGTTTTTTCTGCTATTTATCCATCGATTTAGTCAAAAAATGTGTATCTAAATACTGAATAGTTGTAAATGATCACTACCCAATCATATTTAAACTCGTTGCTTACATGTGCAAAAATCATAGTCTACGTCAAATGTGTATTCATTTCATTTTATCTTTTTGAACATGATATCTTTAACCAATCAATTTGAAACAAAGTCCTTCAAGTTTGTGGTATCAAAACGTGTCTTGAAATGTAGTTACATATTAATTTATGACATAAATTACATTTTTGGCATTAGTGTAGAACCAAATGGTTTTTATCGGTCTCAACGACATAAGCATACTCCTTTACAATTAACGTTTTTTCTGCTATTTATCCATCGATTTAGTCAAAAAATGTGTATCTAAATACTGAATAGTTGTAAATGATCACTACTCAATAATATTTAAACTCGTTGCTTACATGTGCAAAAATCATAGTCTACGTCAAATGTGTATTGAATTCATTTTATCTTTTTGAACATGATATCTTTAACCAATCGATTTGAAACAAAGTGCTTCAAGTTTGTGGTATCAAAACGTGTCTTGAAATGTAGTTACATATTAATTTATGACATAAATTACATTTTTGGCATTAGTGTAGAACCAAATGGTTTTTATCGGTCTCAGCGACATAAGCATACTCCTTTACAATTAATGTTTTTTCTGCTATTTATCCATCGATTTAGTCAAAAAATGTGTATCTAAATACTGAATAGTTGTAAATGATCACTACCCAAACATATTTAAACTTTTTGCTTACATGTGCAAAAATCATAGTCTACGTCAAATGTGTATTGATTTCATTTTATCTTTTTGAACATGATATCTTTAACCAATCGATTTGAAACAAAGTGCTTCAAGTTTGTGGTATCAAAACGTATCTTGAAATGTAGTTACAGATTAATTTATGACAGAAATTACATTTTTGGCATTAGTGTAGAACCAAATGGTTTTTATCGGTCTCAACGACATAAGCATACTCCTTTACAATTAACGTTTTTTCTGCTATTTATCCATCGATTTAGTCAAAAAATGTGTATCTAAATACTGAATAGTTGTAAATGATCACTACCCAATCATATTTAAACTCGTTGCTTACATGTGCAAAAATCATAGTCGACGTCAAATGTGTATTCATTTTATTTTATCTTTTTGAACATGATGTCTTTAACCAATCAATTTGAAACAAAGTCCTTCAAGTTTGTGGTATCAAAACGTGTCTTGAAATGTAGTTACATATTAATTTATGACATAAATTACATTTTTGGCATTAGTGTAGAACCAAATGGTTTTTATCGGTCTCAACGACATAAGCATACTCCTTTACAATTAACGTTTTTTCTGCTATTTATCCATCGATTTAGTCAAAAAATGTGTATCTAAATACTGAATAGTTGTAAATGATCACTACCCAATCATATTTAAACTCGTTGCTTACATGTGCAAAAATCATAGTCTACGTCAAATGTGTATTCATTTCATTTTATCTTTTTGAACATGATATCTTTAACCAATCGATTTGAAACAAAGTGCTTCAAGTTTGTGGTATCAAAACGTATCTTGAAATGTAGTTACAGATTAATTTATGACAGAAATTACATTTTTGGCATTAGTGTAGAACCAAATGGTTTTTATCGGTCTCAGCGACATAAGCATACTCCTTTACAATTAATGTTTTTTTTCTGTTATTAATCCATCGATTTAGTAAAAAAATGTGTATTTAAATACTGAATAATTGTAAATGATCACTACCCAATCATATTTAAACTTTTTGCTAACATGTGCAAAAATAATAGTCTACGTCAAATGTGTATTGATTTCATTTTATATTTTTGAACATGATATCTTTAACCAATCGATTTGAAACAAAGTGCTTCAAGTTTGTGGTATCAAAACGTATCTTGAAATGTAGTTACAGATTAATTTATGACAGAAATTACATTTTTGGCATTAGTGTAGAACCAAATGGTTTTTTTCGGTCTCAACGACATAAGCATACTCCTTTACAATTAACGTTTTTTCTGCTATTTATCCATCGATTTAGTCAAAAAATGTGTATCTAAATACTGAATAGTTGTAAATGATCACTACCCAATAATATTTAAACTCGTTGCTTACATGTGCAAAAATCATAGTCTACGTCAAATGTGTATTGATTTCATTTTATCTTTTTGAACATGATATCTTTAACCAATCGATTTGAAACAAAGTGCTTCAAGTTTGTGGTATCAAAACGTATCTTGAAATGTAGTTACAGATTAATTTATGACAGAAATTACATTTTTGGCATTAGTGTAGAACCAAATTGTTTTTATCGGTCTCAACGACATAAGCATACTTCTTTACATTAACGTTTTTTCTGCTATTTATCCATCGATTTAGTCAAAAAATGTGTATCTAAATAGTCAATAATTGTAAATGATCACAACAAATCATATTTTAACTCGTTGCTTACATGTGCAAAAATCATAGTCGACGTCAAATGTGTATTCATTTTATTTTATCTTTTTGAACATGATGTCTTTAACCAATCAATTTGAAACAAAGTCCTTCAAGTTTGTGGTATCAAAACGTGTCTTGAAATGTAGTTACATATTAATTTATGACATAAATTACATTTTTGGCATTAGTGTAGAACCAAATGGTCTTTATCGGTCTCAACGACATAAGCATACTCCTTTACAATTAACGTTTTTTCTGCTATTTATCCATCGATTTAGTCAAAAAATGTGTATCTAAATACTGAATAGTTGTAAATGATCACTACCCAATCATATTTAAACTCGTTGCTTACATGTGCAAAAATCATAGTCTACGTCAAATGTGTATTCATTTCATTTTATCTTTTTGAACATGATATCTTTAACCAATCAATTTGAAACAAAGTCCTTCAAGTTTGTGGTATCAAAACGTGTCTTGAAATGTAGTTACAGATTAATTTATGACAGAAATTACATTTTTGGCATTAGTGTAGAACCAAATGGTTTTTATCGGTCTCAACGACATAAGCATACTCCTTTACAATTAACGTTTTTTCTGCTATTTATCCATCGATTTAGTCAAAAAATGTGTATCTAAATACTGAATAGTTGTAAATAATCCCTACCCAAACATATTTAAACTTTTTGCTTACATGTGCAAAAATCATAGTCTACGTCAAATGTGTATTGAATTCATTTTATCTTTTTGAACATGATATCTTTAACCAATCGATTTGAAACAAAGTGCTTCAAGTTTGTGGTATCAAAACGTATCTTGAAATGTAGTTACAGATTAATTTATGACAGAAATTACATTTTTGGCATTAGTGTAGAACCAAATGGTTTTTATCGGTCTCAGCGACATAAGCATACTCCTTTACAATTAATGTTTTTTTTCTGTTATTAATCCATCGATTTAGTAAAAAAATGTGTATTTAAATACTGAATAATTGTAAATGATCACTACCCAATCATATTTAAACTTTTTGCTAACATGTGCAAAAATAATAGTCTACGTCAAATGTGTATTGATTTCATTTTATCTTTTTGAACATGATATCTTTAACCAATCGATTTGAAACAAAGTGCTTCAAGTTTGTGGTATCAAAACGTATCTTGAAATGTAGTTACAGATTAATTTATGACAGAAATTACATTTTTGGCATTAGTGTAGAACCAAATGGTTTTTATCGGTCTCAACGACATAAGCATACTCCTTTACAATTAACGTTTTTTCTGCTATTTATCCATCGATTTAGTCAAAAAATGTGTATCTAAATACT
>JAQOWT010000392.1:0-17996 GCA_030407085.1 Trichopria drosophilae
GCATACTGCACAGCTGCCGATGGTGGCCATTTCGAACATTTATTAAATTAATTTGACATTTACGTTGTTTTTTAATTCAATTTTAATGTTTAAAATAATCGTAAAATACAGTCAGGTTACAGTTGGCACCGAATATGGGATGAGTTACAAAAAAACAGCTAAGTGATTTGTGTCTACTTACACCGTAAGTAGCATCAGCTAATTCTGGTAAAATAAGCTTTCCAAATCTGTACTTGGAATTTTCCGGCCACAAAAATTGAAGATGTGAAAAGTAAAATATGAATCGCTTCCAGTTCGGTCATTTCAACTTGTACTTTTTAAATTCGTCATTCCATTCGCGAGATATCACGTATACAAAATTTTGCCCACGGACGGACGGACGGACGTACAACCTAACAGACACCAATTTTTTTATTGTTGCTTTGGGTTCCTTAGGGTCTGAAACGTCGACATTTGATGAAAAACTATAGGGTAATTTTTTTGCCCGAAGTGACCAAATTCAATACTTCGTCCAGACTTAGTCTGGGTCGAAGTAACTAGGAGAATAAAAACGGTAAGTTGGTATTCATAGTTCAGAAATACTATTTTATTTTTTCGGCGCAGGTAGTTACAGAAGTAGGATTTATGAGCTATTTCGTAGGGAATGTCACAAATGATGGAAACATTGCATCTCACATAGTGCGAATTTTCTTCAATAATTTAAAAACCGGCATGGTTTTAGGACCCAATCATTCATTTAAAAGAAAACAAGCCGTTCTTAATTAGACCCATTATTGTTTAATCTAAGACGAATAACCGGTGGTTTACGGGTTTCCATCTGGTGATTTAAGGAAACAATCAGAAAGCTGGTACAACCAGTAAAATACCAAAAATTAATACAGTGTAGTTTGAACATTATAATTGAAAGTAATCAGATTTGCATAAATACTTGATGAATGTCGCATTAATAATGAAAATCTGTACATATAAATATGGATCTAACGCGTTACCCGTGAACCTCATGAACCGTATTCAATTAACTGAATATGCAAGTAAAGATTACCTTGTTAAATAATCTGTAATTGAGAAGTAATAAAATCACCAATAAATCATAAAATAACGTAAAAAAATGTTTTTCACAGGATTCAAACTCAACTCTCTGTTGGAGCTTTCACGCATTATTACAATACTGAAACATTTCAAAGAGCATTTTCAATTAATTTTAATATCGTTATTATTAAATTTGTATTAACATCTACTGCGACGTAACAAATCGAATTGCCATCGGTATGATTACAATAGAACGATCCTGTACCATGAAAAGAAGATAATGATCATTGGCGAGAGTAAACATACACTACCGGTCAAAAGATAGTGAAGAAATTCATTAGATCATGTTTTCAAGAACAGAAATAAAGCTTTCAACTGTTTTATTGCACACATTATTATTCGCTTTGAGCAAATATTATAATTCAAGACCTTTGAAATCGTCTATGTAAAAATTCGCTGTTTTTTCATTTCATACTTATTTCATAATTCTTTAAACATGACTGAATTTTACTCGTTCAGTCGGAATTCTTAGAAAAAAGGTCAAAAGTTTATGAACTTGCAATTTATTCATATTTCGAAATACTCGATTATACTTTTCTTTCACATATGATACAAAATACTAAAATTTATTTAGAAGACGCACTTTTTTAACATCCACTGCAACTCAAAACTCCAAACTATATCAATTGGAAATCATGTGGATAACCGATATAAATAATATTTTTTTAAGTTTTATTAAAAATAACTTGTTATATGTATTCAACTACATGAAACAAGTATTGATATATATGTATAACATGTCACATAATACGCAAACGTGAATACGTTTTATGATTGAGGAGAGACTTAAACTAAAAGTTTCCAATGCAAATATTAATTTCTATTTTTACATTAATGATGGTGCATCATTTTTTGGTTCCACAAACCATGCAAAAGGATCAGATGAAAAATACGGGGAAAAGGGTATTATTTTGCAATAAATAAAACGGTGAATTATTATAAAACTATTAAAATATATTTACAATTTCAAATATATACAATATAATAAAATACTATTAATTAAATATAAAATAACAATTTTAACTAAATACTAAACTACATAACTAAACTTAAATTTTAAAATCCCCCATCAGTAATAAATTCGCCGGCAAAGGACGGGATGTGTTCGTAGGGATTTATAAGTGTAACCTACGAACATTTTACATCTCTTGCATACGACCATTTTTCGCCAGTGCCGAATCATGTGCTTCATGTAGACATTCGAGTTGTAGAAACTTTGACTACATTGGTCGCAGTCATAGGATTTAGGCTTTTTGAATGACCCGTCTGAATCTGCTTCAACCGGTCGCCGCACTTCATCGGCACAGAGGTTTATACCCTCTGGCGCATTAGCGAAGATGCTATGTCCGAATAGACTATTTCTATCGAACGTCATCCCGCTCAAAAATGATCCATTGCTATTGATAGCAAAATCAAAGGCCAACGAATTTTGTGAACCCCCTTCCTCGTCGGGTTCAACGGAAGCAGCAGAAGGTGCAGTTGCTGCGACGTTTTCTGTTTCTTCGTACTCCGTCGAAGAACCAGCGGCCGGGGCTTCATTTGTAGGCGACATCTGGAAACAAACAAAATAACCAGTTAAAATTAACACCAATTAAATTATGCGCTTACAAGTACATAATAATAACAATAACAAAAATAATGAGAGACAAACAAGCTGGCGGCACACTATGGTTCGTTTTGGAACTAACACACAAGTGGATGGCTCACGGCGGCTTTAACCCTTTGCGGCATATATTTTTCTTTACATGGAAAGTAGCTGAATTAACGTTGGATTCCAAATCAGAGATCCCGAAAACCAGCGAGTTTAATAACAATTATTCGTTGCTACAACTATATAATGCATAAATTTTATTAATAGGTTAATTACGGACGTATTCAGTTTCAAACAAAGAATTATTTCTGAACTTTTAAGCTGATGCAATATAGAGAGTATACCATGGCGATGGAGGTCAGTTTTAGTTTCTATGATTTGAATCGGAATGTGTAGAACAAAAAAACTTTGATCAACATGGAAAAGTACCGCCAATGTAAACACAAGTTTGTATACAATTAAAATAAGTTTCAACATGTAAAAACACCCACGGGCAAAGAATAAGGAATAAGAAATAATTTTATATAAATTCTTGAATTGAACGATTTTTACAAAAAGATCAAAGGACGATTTTCGATGAAAAACACTTTAAAATAATTCAATATATATATACATTTAACCAAATACATACCTTTAAAGAAGTAGTAGAGTCTGCGAAGATAAACGAGGTTGAAGTCTTGAAGAAATAGTTATTGGCGCGGGGAGCAACTGTCAACTAATAACTGCACTGTGAACTAGCAACTGCAAACTGTGAAGGACTCCGGAGCAACTGTCAACTCAGAACCGTGAACTGTGAAGTGCTGGAGGAGCTACTAGATTTGACTGCAACAACGACTGCAACGATACTGAAAAAATTTTCAGATGGATGCCACTACTATCCCTATGCAGTAAGGGAAGGGGCATTTTTATCTTTAACAATTTGGACAACTGTCCGCCTTAATGGGCCTAACTGCAAAAATAATCCCACTACCTACATGTAAACCCTAATCTTACCTCTAGGTACAATGTTTACAGACGTCTCGTCTTTTCAGGAGTAGATACCTTCGGGTAGTAAATTATCACTGATGAACCTTTGCAGGATGACAAACCCAATTACTAGGGTCACATTATCTTAATTACGGTCTTGTTTTGCAAGTATATCTGTATTACTTTACAAAATGACTGGAACTTCTCTTATTAAACTAAATAATGTGAAAATATACTAATTATCTTAATTTAATAGTTCGATTGAAAATTAGAAACGTGGTAATCTGTTAGTAATTCGTTAAATTAACGAATGGTATAAAACTTTTAAATATCAGACTTTTTTTATGTACAGAATATTTCTAGTCCTTATTTCTAACGTTAAATATGCAGAGAGGTATACGCAATGAAATAAATAAGTCTATGAATACTTTATATAAAAAATACAATAGAAAATTAAAAATGTGATATATGGGTTTATTATAATAAAGGTTACAATAAAGGTTAATTGCATATAATTTTAATACATTTTACTTATTCATTTAATTTATTTAATTTATTTTGTTTAAATTACGTTTCGACATAAAATTCCACTATTTTAACCGTCTTTTTATAAATGAGTCATTTAAAATAACTGATCATCGTGTATTTCGTTGTACCGCAATTATTTTGTTATTGTCCCATCTTCAATAATGAACATATTTTTTCCTACAACTTATACAAAAAGAAAACTCAACCTATTCATAATATTAGATGTCGTATATAACAAATTCAATCACATAATTTGAAATGGCAAAATTATTCATTCCAAAAATTAAGAAAAAACGTTAAAAAGCTAAAAAACGTTAGACGTAGAGTCTGAATGGATGTTAATTACTTATTAAGGACAGCATATGTTGATATCTCTCAGTAATTTCTAACTTAGTGAAATTTAATGTATGTGTCATCGACTCATCAAATACTTTTTTTTTGAATTTGTGATTAAAAATTACTTAACTCTATTAAGACATGCAGTTTTTTGTATTTAATTTAAAAAGAATTGATTTAACTAACAAATTGTTAAAAAATTATGTAATATAAATTTCATAAACAGCATTTAATAAAATAAATTATATATGATTCTGTTAAAAAATGTTCATACTTTTTTTTCTCGTTATATTCAGTCACATAAAATACTCAAATACATAATAGAAAATTTATGCTGAAAAAGCTAATTTTATTCACGTTGTACAAAATTTTAGAATATTTGAGATTGTATAAATGTATAGTATATGTTAATAGCTATACAAATTAATCAGACGATTAGTAAAAATGCGTTCATATCGACTTTTTTATCTTAAATCGATCGCATCTTAAATTAAGTATTTATGGCAATAATTCTTAAGGTTCAAAAATGAAAATATACATTCCAAGATATTTCATGTAGGTGACTTAAAATATCAAAATGTTCAGTAATGAACATATAATTCGATGTGATTATTAAACAAACCTAGAATATTCGAATATTTTTCAGTATTTGAAATTAAAAATTGGTATTATATGTGTACGAACTTGAACATCAAAGATTAGAATTCAATGTCGCGTTAACAGATTCTTTATATTTCCTAGAATCTTGCTTCTGATGCAATGATTTAGAATCTAAATAGATCTGCATTTTCAATTCATATTTTATGAAAGAAAGTAGATAATTTTAAATTTGAATAATTAACATTGATCCTAAATTTATGAGTGCAGTAAAAGGTTTATTTCATTACATTTTAAGGTAGTATACTCGGAACAAAGTTTAAAAAACTCACATTAGAATACATATAAAATAAATTAATAATAACGATTTTTCATTGCGAACGTTACTGTATGTTTTAGAAAAATAACAACAAAATTAATAAACCACATATAAAATATGATAATATAATATTTTACTTATCATTCGGAGCTAATATGATGACTTTTTGGCAGGGTGGCAATAAAACGAATATAATTTTGAACTTTAACATTGTTTTAAGTTGTTAAACTTTAATTAAAATATTTCATATCCCTATTCTAAACGCTTTAGTGGCTTATTACGATCCGCATAACGATTACAATTTCGTGTAACCTTCTAAAATAACTAATTTTTAAAATATTCAATTTTCCGACCTAACTCCCCTGAATTTAGCCATATCTTTTCCGTGGATGAAACTTGTATGCATTTTAGCCATAAACCATTCACCGTAGGTTTCGAAAGTACACGTTTCGCAGTATATGCAAGCAACGTGGAACGCAAAAATTTTAAGTTTATAGTAGTAAGCAAATGGAAGAAAGCGTTAGAGGAAAGAATTATTTTTCAAATTTACACAGATATTTTTGTTTCTTTCAGGAAGGTACGACAAATTGGCAGGAAACGTAGTTTTCAGTAAACACAACGGCTAGAGATATAACAGTCTAGCCAAAGGGTCATAAAAATGACTCTAAACTTTATACAATTACCTGGCTACTTATTTTTGGACAGTTCCTTTCAGTGCTGCCGGCTACCTGTGATTATCCGGGTGCGGTAAATAGGCTCTGAGACTTGATTTTGAAAAAAATGTCGCCAACGATTTTTTTTATAATATTTAGTTTCCAATTGATATTTCCAAATTTTATTTTTAGCGTCACACGGTATTATTAATTTTACAGCGTGCCAGTAAGTTTCCTGAGTTACATTTTAAATCTACTATTCAAAATTCATTTTTCGACTTGAAAAATGAATTTGATGAAATATGAGAGCAACGTTGAATAAATATGAAGTATTACATTATTTTAACACGTGGATTTGAAATATTGTCACGCTGATCTTTCCGAAAAATATATATTTTACCTAACTTGCAAAATTACAAATGAAAACCCGTGTTCAAGTTTTAGAATCAATAAACTTGAATCAATTTGATTGAGGATCCTACTACAAAAATTGATTATTTTAATACAAAATGTGTGCAAAAATCAAAGGAAAACGATTATGTAACGTAAATTGTTCTAAAAAATATGTATAGAATACGTTGACGTTTAATTTCACAAAGAAATTTTAATTAAAAGATGCAAATTAAAAATTTTGTTTAAATAAACAGTGGACAAAATTATCCTTTTAATTTTTAATGATATTTTCTTCAAATGAAATATGTCTTACGAAACTTTTGTTTCTATATGCATGTTAGAAAATGTCATAACAGACATATAAAAGTTCGAATAAAAACAAATGCGAATTTTGCAAAATGTTAGTGATACACGAACTATATAATAACAAGTTATGAACAAAATCTGCAATTCAGTGTTTCCCTTTCGTATGGAAAGCATCAACTCTGATATTTTTGCATAAAGTATACCTACATCTGTTTTTTATTTTCAAATCCGCAGTTTGTTCAGTGATTCGAATATTACTTCGACCCAGACTAAGTCTGGACGAAGTATTGAATTTGGTCACTTCGGGCAAAAAAATTACCATATAGTTTTTCATCAAATGTCGACGTTTCAGACCCTAAGGAACCCAAATCAACAATAAAAAAATTTGTGTCCGTGATCTTGTACGTACGTACGTCCCGTTTTTTTGTCTCGCGATAACTCGCGAACGGATAAGCGTATCGACATAAATTTTTTTTCAAAATGCGCGTCTTGGCATAACTTAGATCTGATTAGATTTTGGGGCAGATCCACCCGTCCATTACTAAAAAAAATTAGCCCCAATTAAGTTTCTTTGTAGTTTTTTGCATTTATTTTGAAAAATACAAATTTTATTAAAAAATGTTTCAAACAAGAAAGATAGAGCATGAAATTCTCTACAAAAAAGGTTCTATGCATTTCCTTCCTAAAGCGAACGATAATGCCATAAAAACTGGTTTAAAATGTTTATGACTATTGTCTGAAAAAGTATTGAATTTGGTCATCGCGGCAAAAAAATTACCCTATTGTTTTTCATCAAATTTCGACGTTTCGACCCCCTACCCCCCAGAGGTAGTCTTTGCCAGCCCCTCGGGCGCGGTGACCATCTACGGGCGCAAAGTTCTTTTACGCCCTTCATACGAATATAACTATTTCGATATATCTAAAAGTTGTCTTATATATATCTATAAGATATCCGTCATAGATCTTTTCGACACTTTCTAGATATCTTGGACGAATTATATGTATATATATTGTATATATGTTTATGAATGCTGTAACAACGCCAGCATTAAGACCTATGCTGATGACTCGCAGATTTTGATGCCCTTTCATCCTGATAATTGCTCTGAGGCAGTCTCCTTATTTAATTCTGAATTGTCATGTATCGAAAAATGGGCTGATGATAATGCGCTAGTTATAAATCCTATTAAATCTAAAATTCTGCTTATTGGTAGTAAGAATATGCGTTCTAAGGTTGATATGGAGTTGTTCACAATTTCATTGAAAGGAAATCTAATACCTAGTGTGTATGAAGCAAGAAATCTAGGTTTGTTTATCGATAGTGGTTGGAACTTTTCGTATCATATTTCAAAAAAATCAAGTGTTTCCTATTCTCGACTACGTCAGTTATATCCTTTCAGAAACGAATTAAATCGATCCACGAAAATAAAACTATGCGAGTCACTGGTCCTCCCTCATATATTATATTGTATCTCAGTCTATGGACCATGTGTGACAGTCAAGGATATGAATCGAATTCAGGCTGTTCAAAATGCATGTTTAAGATTTTCATTTGGCATTAGAAAATTTGATCACATTTCTCATGCTTATGAAACGTCAGGTTGGCTGAGAATGCGTGAGTGTATGGAAGTGAGGACGCTTTCGTTAATGAGTAGGGTTCTTGCTAACGGTGCGCCAGAGTATTTATTTGCCCGGTTGAATTGGTTGGGAAGAGATTGTGTCTCACATAGAGGAGTGGTGTCTTCTACTTTGCGGATGCCCAGTTGTCGCACATCAAAGTTTAATGGAGCTTTTTCTCGATTTATATCTAAGATATTTAATGCTCTTCCTTTCAATTTGAGAAATATGGTGTTGCAGCCCCTGAGATTCATTGGTGGAATTAAGAAACTTTTTCGGCAGCGATTGGTTGTATGATTCTTTTGCTTTATTTCTCATTTAAAAAATTGTTGTTTTTAATCTGGTTTCGTCGTTCCTTTGTTTTGCTTTTCTTTTTTTTTACAGCATTTAATACGTTCGGTATGATACGTTAATTGATATCCAGACTGCGATTTACTTCGATGTTTTATCTTATATTTATATTTTTATCGTGATTTGTTGTATGCGTGATTATCGGTAATTTGAAATCGCGTTGAGTATTTATTCTTTTTTGTTTAATTTAGTCACGCACTTAACCCGTCCGCTATATATATACATGTTTAGTTTTTCTATAGGAATATTAATATGTTACGTAGCGCTACATTATATTGTGTGTACATCTTCAATTGTTGGTCTGTTAATGTATTTTTGTATCAATATTATTGATGTAATCTTTTAATTTATTTGGTCTCAATTATGTTTGTTCTTTATATTATTTTAAGGTCAGTCTGTAAAACAACTTTTTTGAGTTGTGGCTCGCCTTTTGGCAATGTACACGGTTGCTTGATCTGTATATGTTTCATTATTTTATTGGCCAATAAAGACAATTTATTATTATTATTATTATTATTATTATATAATATCATAATAATACAGACAGTAATTAGTAAAACACAGCAAACATGTAATATGCATCGAATCGTCTATTAGAATACAAGTGCATGAAGTAAGTGTTTTGCAACTTTTATTTATTAATACTTCGGCTGGCCTGTTGTCGGGGTCGAAGTTTTGAAAATGCTCATTTTCAATTTTCATACATATACGAATCACTATATTGTTGTAACATATCTAACGAAGCCACTTGGACCTAAATATGATTGGACCCCCAAATATCAATATAATTTTATAATATAATTGAAAGCGGTTAGTAATCAAACGAGTCTTAAGGAATAGCCGACTCTCCACTGGGTCGAAGTTTCTGAGCGAGCGAGGCACCACGCCAACACTAGAATTGATATTAAATTTTTCCAATTTTTAAAAAATTTCTTTTAATGAACCAGCGAAATGAAGGTACAATTTAAGCACCGGTTAAAATATTAAGAAATTTATATTTACATTAGACATGTTTTATTTAATGGCAGTAAACAAATTATTTTAACAATTTCACAAGTCACATCATCAATTTGTCTAATTAAGCTGAAATTTGTTACTCCTGGGTTTATGGAGTCGCTGATTACAAATCTATGAAGAAACAAGGAAATTCAAAATGGTGGATCCAAAGTGGCCGCCAAAAATGTTTAGGAAATAATTTAATTCGATTGAAATATGTTACTCGGGAGTTTTTATGTTTACTGATTACGAATCGATGATCAAAAAAGTAAAATTCAAAATGTCTGTAAAAATCTTGTTGTATTGTGAAGATGTGCTGCATCTGTTTTATATTTTTTTATATGTATGTTATTTCGGATGCTGCATAACTTCTAGATGGTTTTTTGTATCACTCTCTATGTACTCGCCTACTCACAATTAAAAAAAGGATCACAGTGTTTACTGTTAGATATAGCAAGTGACGCTGCATTCGAGGTTGAAGAAGTCGAATTCTTATTTAACTATAATATAAGTTCCTAAAAGCAATTTAGAATGCAGATAAGATAAAGCAATGTTTCTTAATTTGTTTTACAGATAATTTTGTATACTTATATAAAAATTATATAAAAAAGCTTTTGAAACTCGAATTTGAATTAGTACCATGTATTCTAGTACAAATACCAACCTATTCCAATTTTTTCATGACAGTGCACGGTGAGCTTCGATCGAGTTTTTTGGCTAACTCTAGAAAGATAATCCCAAAATGTTTTTATTACTTCTATATGTTAAAACTCAAAATATTTAAAAAAAAAATACGCAAAAACGTGTGGGTTGAACTCAATCGAAGCTCACCGTGCCCTGTCGCGAAAAAATTGTAATGGATCGGTATTTCTTACTCGAATACATGCTACTAATTCAAATTTGAACTTCAAAAGCTTTTTTGAAAAGTGAGCCATACTTTTTTGATTCAATAATATAGTCTAACAAACGATACCTAAAAATAAATTTCGAGGTTTCAGTACCGCTAGCCTTTGAGTTTAAGATTTTTCTTTTCAACACTAAGTAAAAAATTTTAATAGCCATATTGGAATTGTTAATCGAGTTCTGTGCCGACCTTGATGCAGCCGACGAAGATAGGAATATTCCATTACACTTGGCTGTAATATTGGAGAACAAGGAGCCAGGGAAATTTCTCCTGGAAAATGGCTGAACAGGGGGTGTCAAAAATCTGAAAGGAGATACTCCAGTCGACATTTTGTTGAGGGTAATGAAAAAAGACCTCAACCAATCCGATAAATAATTTTGAATATAAGTATCATTCAAACATTGCGCAAAAGTAAAAATAATCGGAATCCGAGAAAAGAGGACTTTAAATAAATGCAATATTATTAAACACGCCTGTGTTTTATAATTATTTATAAATATTTTAGTTTGGCCTTTTTATCTGATAGTGAATGAATTGCCTTATCATTTGAGAATAAAAAAGGAAAATGTTATTTTAGCAGGTGTATGGTTTGGACCAAAAAAACACGAGGCAAATTTTTTTGTGTCAATTTTTAGGAAACCATTACAAAATGTATATAGGGGCATAAATTGCATTAATTATTTAAAAGAAATAATTTACGTTCGGGCTATCGTTATCTGTGGGACTTTAGATTTACAAGCAAAGGCATTATTTATGAATATGAAACTATACAGTGGCGAATATGAATGTCAAAAATGTAAAATCGAAGAGGAAAGACTTTGTAACGTGCAAGTTTACCATTTTCAGACAAAGTTAGTATTGCGCACAACGACAGAAACGACTAAATTTTCCGAGCGTGCCACTAAGAAAAAAATCGATTTTTGGGGTTAAAGTCAAAAGTTTGTTGTCGCAAATTGTTTACAATTATGTTGAAAATACAGCCATTGACGAAATGCACTGTGTATACATCAATGTAATGAAAAAACTTGACACTTTGGTTTCAACCTGAATTTTCTAATTATAGTGTTTCCATGCGATCACTGCTACCTGACATAAATAAAATTTGAAAATCAATCCGTCCTACTCAAATAGTTACTCGATGTCCCAGAACACTAGATGATTTTTGTTAAATGAAAGCATCAGAATTAAAACTTTTTTCAATTATACAGTCTATCTTTATTAAAAAAAACTTTATCAATGAACCTTACTTCAAACATCACATTTTATTAGTGTATGGAATAACATTATTGAATATGACCAGCGTGTCAGAAATAATGATACAAAATGCAACAACAGCATTATCTGAGTATGTTCGAAGATTCCAATTATTTTACGGTAAAATGCACATGACTATCAATGTACATTTATTACTACATTTAGAAGAGACAGTGAAACAATTTGGCCCATTATTTTATACTTCTTGTTTTGAATTTGAAAATTTTTACGGAATCTTAAAAAGTAACGTTCACGGATCTAAGAAACCAGAAATACAAATATATTCTGCTGTTTCAATGTTTCTTTATCTGACACGATTGAAAGACGTTGTTTTAATTAGTAAAATTAAATACCTTATGACATGAATCGCTTGTATTAACGCCTACTATGTGTTTATTTCTCATCTTCGACTCGTTGTAAATATTGACCCCATATTATATTTAGTGAAATTTTAAAAATCAGACTGTAAAGCAAGTAAAAAAGGTAATTACTTTAAAATTCATCTTCAATAATCAATTTTGGTGAAAAATAAGAGAATTCAGCATTTTATTACAAATATTTTTCTTCATATCCGAAAAGGATAAAAAAAAGATCTTGAAAAAATCTCAAAAAGATCTCGATAACATTAATAAAATTATGTTTTCGTAAAATGCTGCTGTGAAAAGAAAGACTGAAAAAGATTTCAAATACATCTTGAATAGTGACATTTTTCAGAAAGAACTTTTTGAGATCTTCTAAAGTCTTTTTTATTGTTACGCGGGTTGGTACGAAATAGTACATGCGAGGAGTAAATTCTACTCTGGTGAAGCGAACACAATACTTTTCGATTTTCGTAAGTGTGAAAATGGCTAAATTAACAAACGATACACAGAGATAAGTGTCTTAAAAAAATTATTACAGCTACTAACAATCTTGTTAATTAGGGAATAAAATACTCATGTTTTAGGATGCTGGAATGTTTTCGGATGCTCGACATTCGCTCGATAAACGAAGTGCTGGAACGTATCGAAACATGCATTTCAGAAATTCGCCGAAAAAACTAATAACTTTTTGGTTCTTTAAGATTAATTGTATTATTTTTTCACATTGGACCACAATCCTCTTGCGATCAATTTGGTATTGTTCCCTTCACCATATTTTTGAAAAATGTGAATATGGTACAAAATAGATAGAGTTTTTTCTTAGTACAAGTAGACTATCACTACTAGGTTTCAATATTGAATATTTAAACCGAATAAGAAATTAGTAATATTGACTAAACATGTAACTGTCGGTTAGTTCATTAAAATTTGATGAATGCATGTGCATATTAATTCTCGCAACTGAATCATGATGCCATTTCAACAACATTCAGTATATTCAACTAAAATACTGGTGAAATTATGCAACATTTTGTTGCCTACAGGCAGCCACATATTTAGCGAATATTACTAATTTTTTTTTCAGACATTTTGTTGTGTGAATCAGAATATCTAACCATCACCCTGAAATCGCTGAGAATATCGTTCGCGAAGACTAAGAAACATTTACACGAATACAGCTATAATTCAAACGTGATTGATATAATCTTCTGGAAATCATTTCTTGTTAGTTTAGATATTTTTTACTTCACAAAAAAAAAATTAGCCCCAATGAAATTTCTTTGTAGTTTTTTGCATTTATTTTGAAAAATACAAATTTTATTTAAAAATGTTTCCAACAAAAAAGATAGAGCATGAAATTCTCTACAACAAAGGTTCTATGCATCTTCTTCCTAAAGTCAACGATAATGCCATAAAAACTGGTTTAAAATGTTTATACGCCAATGAAATAATGTTATACGCCAGAATGTTATGCCAAAGACGTATCTTAGACTTCTATATTACGTCTTACAAATACTAATTTGCATTCTAAGGGGGTTCTATGTTTATATTTAATATTCATTAATAATTGGTACACATATTCTTTTGTAATGTTCACTTTTACAAATGTAAAGCGTATCATAATATAAATGTGATATGTGATAAATCATTCGGCTGCACATATATACTGGTCTACATAAAACTTTGCCATTTGCGAGAAAGGCAGAATCGTGCATCACTTTATAGACGTCTCTAAGACGTCATAAATAGGGTCGGTGCTTAGACGACCTTTTCAAGGCGGTCTTACAAGGCCGGCTTTTTATCAGCTTTTAGACACGACTTTAAGGCATCTCAAAAACGACGCATCTATGAAGTCTTTCCGCAGCTTGTGTTAGCTGGGAGGACACCTTAATGTTGCACTATAAGAAGTCGGATTTTAGGCGTTTTTAAAATGAGGTCTCTTCGAAGACGTCAATTTGCTGTCCTTTGGACTTATCTTAATATCCAACTCAGTAAAGTCGTCTTTATGTCAGCACCTTTAAATGCGCTTTTACGTCGTTTCCAAAGTAGTATAGGGGTACCGATGGCGAGACGTAAACACCCCCCACTCCTCCACCTTGAGGTAGGTCTGGCGCCAGACGGCACGCGCGTCTTGGGATAGGTCAGGGTTTAATGACCTCATAAAGAGGTGATAATGGTTATTAATGGGTAATTAATGTCAAAACAAGCAATAAAAACGTCAATAAATAATGTTAATTGGGTAATTAATGTCAGAAAAAAATAATTTATGACCGTAAATATCCCTGTAGTCGCCTTTTGAAGTAAGTCGGTAGTCTGACGTAAACAAAAACGTACGGGGTACCTTTGGCTACTACGCGTGGCTGGCAGACGAATATTGAGATAGGTCAGAGGTTAATGACCTCATAAAGAGGTGTTAATGGTTATTAATGGGTAATTAATGTCAAAACAAATAATAAAAATGTCAATAAATAATGTTAATTGGGTAATTAATGTCAGATAAAAAATAATTTATGATCGTAAATATCCCTGTAGTCGCATTTTTATGTAGGTCAGTAGTTTGACGAAAACAAAAACGTACGGAGTACCTTTGGCCGCTACGCGTGGCTGGCAGACGAATCATGAGATAGGTCAGGGGATAGGGACCTCGTAAAGTGATAGTGGTTATTAATGGATAATTAATATCAAAATAAACAATAAAACCGTCAATAAATATTGTTAATTGTACAAATGAATATCAGATAAATAATAATCATGACCGTAGATAGGCCTGTAGCCGCTTTGTGAGGTAACTCAGACGTAAACAAACCTGTACGGGGTCCCTTTGGCCGCAACGTAAGGTAGATTATGGTTCAACGACCTCTCAACGACTATGCGTTAGTTTTTGTGCTTGGTTTGATACGTTGATCTACCCGCACTCCTCCTTATTATTTACTAAAATTTACCAATACATTGCGCAGATGATCTTTATATACATGTTTCGCATGTGGCAGTCCACTTGTAGGTCGAAAACGAGAGGCTGTAATTTCCTACGACGACGAAACATACACACGTGTTTTTTACTCGAGGGGACCCAGTTTTCTAGGAAAATTTTGAAGACGAAGGGGAGATAAGACGTTGAATATACGAAAGGGGAGACACGAAGATTTCCTATGAGCAGAGTGGACAAGCAACGGGAAATATGTTGCGTAATATGTAGGAGGTCTGGAGTCGTCAGAGTTGTCTGCGACCTTGTATTAATGGATGAATGTTCAATACTTGTGTTCAGTCGTAAGGGTAAATAAAATATTGTAAAAATTTTTCATTATTTTCATTATTATCAATTCCTTTACAAATATGTTACCTCTTATATTTATAGTTTCCAATAAAAACGATACATCTTTTGTATGTACAATAATTTACAATTACCAAGTATACCACCATTGTGACTGCCTTTATTGTCTATATGTATACCCAAAAGGAAACGAATATCGACTCGAAACGTGACGCCGTTTTTTCAAAACTATTTGGCAAGTTTTTCTTCCTGTCGCGTTACAATTTCATGGGGTACCTTTGGCCGCTACACGAGACCGGCAGACGAATCTTGAGATAGGTCAGGGGATAATGATCTGATAATAGTGGTTATTACTGTATTGTTAATATCAAAACAAGCTATAAAAGTATCAATAAATGATGTTAATAAACATTATTGGGCAATTAATGTCAAATAAAAAAAATAATTTAGGATTGTAGATAGCCTTATACCCGCCTTGTTAGGTAACTCAGACGTAAACAAACCTGTACGGGATCCCTTTGGCCGCAACATGAAGTAGGTCATGGTTCAGCGACCTCTCGATGACTATGTATTAGTTTTCGTGTTTGGTTTGTTATGGTGATCCACCCACACTCCTCTTTATTATTTACTAAGATTTACCAATACATTGCGCAGATGACCTTTTTATACATGTTGCGCTCGTGGCAGTTCACTTGTAGGTCGAAAACGAGAGGCTGTAATTTCCTACGACGACGAAACATACACACGTGTTTTTTACTCGAGGGGACCCAGTTTTCTAGGAAAATCTTGAAGACTAGGGAAAGATAAGACTCTAAAAGTAAGCTAGAAATCGTACTATACAAAATAATACATAGAATAATAATAATATACACGTATAAACTACAATAATAGATGTCGAAAATTTCCGATTTTGTAATCTGGAAGCCATATAAACAACTACTTAATTGTAATAGTTTCTTGGAAATCACCGGTAAATACGAAGGGGAGATATGATAAAGGGAAAATAAGGAAAGATTCGATTTATTAAAAACACGTTTTATTCAAACATAGCATGCTTTAAAGGCACGGTGATCCTACAAAATTTGAATAAACCAGCCTTGCACCTACGAAAACTAACGACGTGAAGTAACTTCTGCGTATAAAAACAATACCCTGTTCAACAAAAAATCGATACAAATACATTTTTTAGGATAAGTCCATTTTTTCTGAGGATGCTGAGATAATGCTGGAAAAGTGAGAATATAAATCAGCTAGATTGATAACTTAAATTTGGAATGAACTAATTCGTTTTTTTAGTTTATTTCAGTTTTTTCGCCTTTGGTAAAGTGAATTTAATTGCTTTCATTGTCCGAAAGTTAGCCCAGTGCAGTTACTCCAATATCAAACAGAAAGTTGAAGAAATTAATAACAGTAAATCAAGAAACGTATCCGAATGTCTGTCCAAATTTACCCTCCTAATCAAAAATGTTAAATGGAGAATTTTTAGATATTAAGAAGATATACAACTTTTGCCTACGTCAGTGATTTCATTAAAAAATTACAGCTTATTCGGAACATAAAATGTTAAGTCTCACGTAAAGTTAATGAAACAAATCTTTTTGTTTGTAAAAAATAAAAATTAAAAACGCAGTTTTTTCGATGTTTTCAAAAACTTTAAGGTTTTAGGAGAAACATGTTGTATATAGAGGTTGTACATATTTGTAATTTCTAAAATATTCCTATACCACAATATACAAATACTCCAACCACATATTGTATATAATACGAATGTTGATAAAAACGAAAAAAAATAGAAAGAAACGGGCTTATCTAAAACAGTGTGTGTATCTTTTTCGATTTTTTTTAACGGGGTTTCTTTTTATACATTAGTAGAAGTGACTTCACGACGTTAGTTTCGGGGTGCAGGGCGGCTTTCTTCAAATTTTATTATTCAACACCGTGAAACATACAAAAAATGTATCATTTTTAATTTTTACTAAAAAATTGATCATGCCACTTGCTCACAACATAATCGTTGTTTTTCTAATATTATTCCAGAAATTCTGGTGAATATCATATAAACTGTAATCTTTAGACATAGTATGTAAAAACATAAGGTAATATTGAACGCACACAAAAAAAGTAACGCTCTGAAGGCATTTGTCGACCCATCGGATTGTCTTACAATTGCTTCGGAGGCAGCGAATGTGATGCGTGATTCACGGAGGCGATCCACAGATGTCAAATAAGATTCCATTAGAAAATTCGTCAACAGAGAATGCTACCCAGTGCGTGCGAAAACCTGGTTTTATCGGCCGTGTTAGCGATTAGTACCGCAGGCTTCGTCTACACCAGAGAAATCGGATCTACCCGATACACGCCTGTCGGGATTTAACCATTTGAAACATACATTTTTCTTAACACGAAAAATGGCTGAAAATCTTTAGCCGGTGGTTTTCGGGGTCACTGATTACGAATCTGATG
>JAQOWT010000393.1:0-17925 GCA_030407085.1 Trichopria drosophilae
AATTGGCGAGTAACTGGGAAACGGTTGATTATATCGAAAAATTGCAAAGAATATAAACGTTTTCATATTGAATTCCAAGAATGATGCGTATATTTTTATGGTCGAAAGGGCAATATTCGCGGAAATATTTGCAAAATTGACCTATGTGCAAATTTTTGCAAATTTATTTCTATATTCGTTCAGATTTCGTCGAGATAAGCATTTTTTATCTCCTGACATTTTCGCGTATCTCGTCACGGTCTTTCTATATTTAACGTAAAAGTGTTGGTAATCGAGAAAACGCGGGAAAAAATTAACAAGAAGTTGGCGAGTAACTGGGTAAACGGTTGATTATATCAAAAAATTGCAAAGAATATAAACGTAATCATATTGAATTCCAAGAATGATGCGTATATTTTTATGGTCGAAAGGGCAATATTCGCGGAAATATTTGCAAAATTGACCTATGTGCAAATTTTTGCAAATTTCTTTCTATATTCGTTCAGATTTCGTCGAGATAAGCATTTTTTATCTGCTGACATTTTCTCGTATGTCGTCATGGTCTTCCTATAGCTAACGTAAACATGTTGGTAATCGAGAAAACGCGGGAAAAAAATTAACAAGAAATTGGCGAGTAACTGGTAAACGGTTGATTATATCAAAAAATTGCAAAGAATATAAACGTAATCATATTCAATTCCAAGAATGATGCGTATATTTTTATGGTCGAAAGGGCAATATTCGCGGAAATATTTGCAAAATTGACCTATGTGCAAATTTTTGCAAATTTCTTTCTATATTCGTTCAGATTTCGTCGAGATAAGCATTTTTTATCTCCTGACATTTTCGCGTATCTCGTCACGGTCTTTCTATATTTAACGTAAAAGTGTTGGTAATCGAGAAAAACGCGGGAAAAAATTAACAAGAAATTGGCGAGTAACTGGTAAACGGTTGA
This sequence comes from Trichopria drosophilae, assembly GCA_030407085.1. Classification (NCBI taxonomy): domain Eukaryota; kingdom Metazoa; phylum Arthropoda; class Insecta; order Hymenoptera; family Diapriidae; genus Trichopria; species Trichopria drosophilae. The sequence goes on from JAQOWT010000393.1 coordinate 935, forward strand.
TTATATCAAAAAATTGCAAAGAATATAAACGTAATCATATTGAATTCCAAGAATGATGCGTATATTTTTATGGTCGAAAGGGCAATATTCGCGGAAATATTTGCAAAATTGACCTATGTGCAAATTTTTGCAAATTTCTTTTCTATATTCGTTCAGATTTCGTCGAGATAAGCATTTTTTATCTCCTGACATTTTCGCGTATCTCGTCACGGTCTTTCTATATTTAACGTAAAAATGTTGGTAATCGAGAAAACGCGGGAAAAAATTAACAAGAAATTGGCGAGTAACTGGTAAACGGTTGATTATATCAAAAAATTGCAAAGAATATAAACGTAATCATATTCAATTCCAAGAATGATGCGTATATTTTTATGGTCGAAAGGGCGACATTCGCGGAGATATTTGCAAAATTGCCCAATGTTCAAATTTTTGAAAATTTCATTGAATATTCAATTGAGAGATCTCGTCGAGATTGAAGGCATTTTTTATCTCCTGACATTTTCGCCGTATCTCGTCACGGTCTTCCTATATTATAACGTAAAAGTGTTTGTAATCGAGAAAACGCGGTGAAAAATTAACAAGATATTGGCGAGTAACTGGTAAACGGTTGATTATATCAAAAAATTGCAAATAATATAAACGTAATCAAATTCAATTCCAAGAATGAAGCGTATATTGTTTATGGTCGAAAGGGCGATATTCGCGGAAATATTTGCAAAATTGACCAAATTGTGCTAAATATTGAAAAATTTCTTTGATATATTCATTGAGATCTCGTCGAGATAAAGATTTTTTTTAATCTCTTGACATTTTCTTGTATCACGTCTCTGTCCTTTTCTATAAGTAACGTAAAACTGTTGGTAATCGAGAAAACGCGGTTTAAAAATTTAACAAGAAATTGGCGAGTAACTGGTAAACGGTTTGATAAAATCAAAAAAAATGCAAAGAATGATAAACGTTTTCCATATTGAACTCCAAGAATGATGCGTATATTTTTAATGTTCGAAAGGGCAATATTCGGGCGGAAATATTTGCAAAATCTTGACCTATGTGCAAATTTTTGCAAATTTATTTCTATAATATGTCAGATTTCGTCGAGATAAGCATTTTTTATCTCCTGACATTTTCGCGTAACTCGTCACGATCTTTCTATAGTTTAACGTAAAAATGTTGGTAATCGCGAAAAAGCGGGAAAAAATTAAGGTTAAATTGGCGAGTAACTGGTAAACGCTTGATTATATCGAAAAATTGCAAAGAAAATAAACGGTTTCATATTGAATCCCAAGAATGATACGTATATTTTTACGGACGAAAGGGCAATAATCGCGGAAATATGTGCAAAATTGACCTATGTGCAAATTTTTTGCAAATTTATTTCTATATTCGTTTCAGATTTCGTCGAGATATGCATTTTTTTTATCTCCTGACCTTTGTCGCGTATCTCGTCACGGACTTTCTATATTTAACGTAAAAGTGTTGGTACTCGAGAAAACGCGGGAAAAAATTAACAAGAAATTAGGCGAGTAAGCTGGTAAACGGTTTGATTATATAAAAAAATTGCAAAGAATATAAACGTAATCATATTCTATTCCAAGAATGATGCGTATATTTTTATGGTCGAAAGGGCAATATTCGCGGAAATATTTGCCAAATTGACCTCTGTGCAAATTTTTGCAAATTTCTTTCTATATTCGTTCAGATTTCGTCGAGATTAGGCATTTATTATCTCCTGACATTTTCGCGTATCTCGTCACGGTCTTTATCTAGTATTTAACGTAAAAGTGTTGGTAATCGAGAAAACGCGGGAAAAATTAACAAGAAATTGGCGAGTAACTGGTAAACGGTTGATTATATCAAAAAATTGCAAAGAATATAAACGTTTTCATATTGAATTCCAAGAATGATGCGTATATTTTTATGGTCGAAAGGGCAATATTCGCGGAAATATTTGCAAAATTGACCTATGTGCAAATTTTTGCAAATTTCTTTCTATATTCGTTCAGATTTCGTCGAGATAAGCATTTTTTATCTCCTGACATTTTCGCGTATCTCGTCACGGTCTTTCTATATTTAACGTAAAAATGTTGGTAATCGAGAAAATGCGGAAAAAAATTAACAAGAAATTGGCGAGTATCTGGTAAACGGTTGATTATATCAAAAAATTGCAAAGAATATAAACGTAATCATATTGAATTCCAAGAATGATGCGTATATTTTTATGGTCGAAAGGGCAATATTCGCGGAAATATTTGCAAAATTGACCTATGTGCAAATTTTTGCAAATTTCTTTCTATATTAGATCAGATTTCGTCGAGATAAGCATTTTTTATCTCCTGACATTTTCGCGTATCTCGTCACGGTCTTCCTATATTTAACGTAAAAGTGTTGGTAATCGAGAAAACGCGGGAAAAAATTAACAAGAAATTGGCGAGTAACTGGTAAACGGTTGATTATATCAAAAAATTGCAAAGAATATAAACGTAATCATATTCAATTCCAAGAATGATGCGTATATTTTTATGGTCGAAAGGGCAATATTCGCGGAAATATTTGCAAAATTGACCTATGTGCAAATTTTTGCAAATTTCTTTCTATATTCGTTCAGATTTCGTCGAGATAAGCATTTTTTATCTCCTGACATTTTCGCGTATCTCATCACGGTCTTTCTATATTTAACGTAAAAGTGTTGGTAATCGAGAAAACGCGGGAAAAATTAACAAGAAATTGGCGAGTAACTGGTAAACGGTTGATTATATCAAAAAATTGCAAAGAATATAAACGTAATCATATTCAATTCCAAGAATGATGCGTATATTTTTATGGTCGAAAGGGCAATATTCGCGGAAATATTTGCAAAATTGACCTATGTGCAAATTTTTGCAAATTTCTTTCTATATTCATTCAGATTTCGTCGAGATAAGCAATTTTTATCTCGTGACTTTTTCGCGAATCTCGTCACGGTCTTTCTATATTTAACGTAAAAGTGTTGGTAATCGAGAAAACGCGGGGGGAAAATTAACAAGAAATTGGCGAGTAACTGGTAAACGGTTGATTATATCAAAAAATTGCAAAGAATATAAACGTTTTCATATTGAATTCCAAGAATGATGCGTATATTTTTATGGTCGAAAGGGCAATATTCGCGGAAATATTTGCAAAATTGACCTATGTGCAAATTTTTGCAAATTTCTTTCTATATTCGTTCAGATTTCGTCGAGATAAGCATTTTTTATCTCCTGACTTTTTCGCGAATCTCGTCACGGTCTTCCTATATCTAACGTAAAAGTGTTGGTAATCGAGAAAACGCGGGAAAAAATTAACAAGAAATTGGCGAGTAACTGATAAACGGTTGATTATATCAAAAAATTTCAAAGAATATAAACGTAATCATATTCAATTCCAAGAATGATGCGTATATTTTTATGGTCGAAAGGGCAATATTCGCGGAAATATTTGCAAAATTGACCTATGTGCAAATTTTTGCAAATTTCTTTCTATATTCGTTCAGATTTCGTCGAGATAAGCATTTTTTATCTCCTGACATTTTCGCGTATCTCGTCACGGTCTTTCTATATTTAACGTAAAAGTGTTGGTAATCGAGAAAACGCGGGAAAAATTAACAAGAAATTGGCGAGTAACTGGTAAACGGTTGATTATATCAAAAAATTGCAAAGAATATAAACGTTATCATATTGAATTCCAAGAATGATGCGTATATTTTTATGGTCGAAAGGGCAATATTCGCGGAAATATTTGCAAAATTCACCAATGTGCAAATTTTTGCAAATTTCTTTCCATATTCGTTCAGATCTCGTCGAGATAAGTATTTTTTATCTTCTGACTTTTTCGCGTATCTCGTCACGGTCTTTCTATATTTAACGTAAAAGTGTTGGTAATCGAGAAAACGCGGGAAAAAATTAACAAGAAATTGGCGAGTAACTGGGAAACGGTTGATTATATCAAAAAAATGCAAAGAATATAAACGTTTTCATATTGAATTCCAAGAATGATGCGTATATTTTTATGGTCAAAAGGGCAATATTCGCGGAAATATTTGCAAAATTCACCAATGTGCAAATTTTTGCAAATTTCTTTCTATATTCGTGATGCTGTCGTCGCGATAATCAACTTTTATCTCCTGCCATTCTCGCGTATCTCCTCCCGGTCTTCCTATATTTAACGTAAAAGTGTTGGTAATCGAGAAAATGCGGGAAAAAATTAACAAGAAATTGGCGAGTAACTGGTAAACGGTTGATTATATCAAAAAATTGCAAAGAATATAAACGTAATCATATTGAATTCCAAGAATGATGCGTATATTTTTATGGTCGAAAGGGCAATATTCGCGGAAATATTTGCAAAATTGACCTATGTGCAAATTTTTGCAAATTTATTTCTATATTCGTTCAGATTTCGTCGAGATAAGCATTTTTTATCTCCTGACATTTTCGCGTATCTCGTCACGGTCTTCCTATATTTAACGTAAAAGTGTTGGTAATCGAGAAAACGCGGGAAAAAATTAACAAGAAATTGGCGAGTAACTGGTAAACGGTTGTTTATATCAAAAAATTGCAAAGAATATAAACGTAATCATATTCAATTCCAAGAGTGATGCGTATATTGTTATGGTCGAAAGGGCGATATTCGAGGAAATATTTGCAAAATTGACCTATGTGCAAATTTTTGCAAATTTCTTTCTATATTCGTTCAGATTTCGTCGAGATAAGCATTTTTTATCTCTTGACATTTTCTTGTATCTCGTCTCGGTCTTTCTATATTTAACGTAAAAGTGTTGGTAATCGAGAAAACGCGGGGAAAAATTAACAAGAAATTGGCGAGTAACTGGGAAGCGGTTGATTATATCAAAAAAATGCAAAGAATATAAACGTTTTCATATTGAATTCCAAGAATGATGCGTATATTTTTATGGTCGAAAGGGCAATATTCGCGGAAATATTTGCAAAATTGACCTATGTGCAAATTTTTGCAAATTTCTTTCTATATTCGTTCAGATTTCGTCGAGATAAGCATTTTTTATCTCCTGACATTTTCGCGTATCTCGTCACGGTCTTTCTATATTTAACGTAAAAGTGTTGGTAATCGAGAAAACGCGGGGAAAAATTAACAAGAAGTTGGCGAGTAACTGGTAAACGGTTGATTATATCAAAAAATTGCAAAGAATATAAACGTTTTCATATTGAATTCCAAGAATGATGCGTATATTTTTATGGTCGAAAGGGCAATATTCGCGGAAATATGTGCAAAATTGACCTATGTGCAAATTTTTGCAAATTTCTTTCTATATTCGTTAAGATTTCGTCGAGATAAGCATTTTTTGTCTGTTGACATTTGCGCGTATCTCGTCACGGTCTTTCTATATTTAACGTAAAAGAGTTGGTAATTGAGAAAACGCGGGAAAAAATTAACAAGAAATTGGCGAGTAACTGGTAAACGGTTGATTATATCAAAAAATTGCAAAGAATATAAACGTAATCATATTCAATTCCAAGAATGATGCGTATATTTTTATGGTCGAAAGGGCAATATTCGCGGAAATATTTGCAAAATTGACCTATGTGCAAATTTTTGCAAATTTCTTTCTATATTCGTTCAGATTTCGTCGAGATAAGCATTTTTTATCTCCTGACATTTTCGCGTATCTCGTCACGGTCTTCCTATATTTAACGTAAAAGTGTTGGTAATCGAGAAAACGCGGGAAAAAATTAACAAGAAATTGGCGAGTAACTGGTAAACGGTTGATTATATCAAAAAATTGCAAAGAATATAAACGCAATCATATTGAATTCCAAGAATGATGCGTATATTTTTATGGTCGAAAGGGCAATATTCGCGGAAATATTTGCAAAATTGACCTATGTGCAAATTTTTGCAAATTTATTTCTATATTCGTTCAGATTTCGTCGAGATAAGCATTTTTTATCTCCTGACATTTTCGCGTATCTCGTCACGGTCTTTCTATATTTAACGTAAAAATGTTGGTAATCGAGAAAACGCGGGAAAAAATTAACAAGAAATTGGCGAGTAACTGGTCAACGGTTGATTATATCAAAAAATTGCAAAGAATATAAACGCAATCATATTGAATTCCAAGAATGATGCGTATATTTTTATGGTCGAAAGGGCAATATTCGCGGAAATATTTGCAAAATTGACCTATGTGCAAATTTTTGCAAATTTCTTTCTATATTCGTTCAGATTTCGTCGAGATAAGCATTTTTTATCTCCTGACATTTTCGCGTATCTCGTCACGGTCTTCCTATATTTAACGTAAAAGTGTTGGTAATCGAGAAAACGCGGGAAAAAATTAACAAGAAATTGGCGAGTAACTGGTAAACGGTTGATTATATCAAAAAATTGCAAAGAATATAAACGTAATCATATTCAATTCCAAGAATGATGCGTATATTTTTATGGTCGAAAGGGCAATATTCGCGGAAATATTTGCAAAATTGACCTATGTGCAAATTTTTGCAAATTTCTTTCTATATTCGTTCAGATTTCGTCGAGATAAGCATTTTTTATCTCCTGACATTTTCGCGTATCTCGTCACGATCTTTCTATATTTAACGTAAAAATGTTGGTAATCGAGAAAATGCGGGAAAAAATTAACAAGAAATTGGGGAGTAACTGGTAAACGCTTGATTATATCGAAAAATTGCAAAGAATATAAACGTTTTCATATTGAATTCCAAGAATGATACGTATATTTTTACGGTCGAAAGGGCAATATTCGCGGAAATATTTGCAAAATTGACCTATGTGCAAATTTTTGCAAATTTATTTCTATATTCGTTCAGATTTCGTCGAGATAAGCATTTTTTATCTCCTGACATTTTCGCGTATCTCGTCACGGTCTTCCTATATTTAACGTAAAAGTGTTGGTAATCGAGAAAACGCGGGAAAAAATTAACAAGAAATTGGCGAGTAACTGGTAAACGGTTGATTATATCAAAAAATTGCAAAGAATATAAACGTAATCATATTCAATTCCAAGAATGATGCGTATATTTTTATGGTCGAAAGGGCAATATTCGCGGAAATATTTGCAAAATTGACCTATGTGCAAATTTTTGCAAATTTCTTTCTATATTCGTTCAGATTTCGTCGAGATTAGCATTTATTATCTCCTGACATTTTCGCGTATCTCGTCACGGTCTTTCTATATTTAACGTAAAAGTGTTGGTAATCGAGAAAACGCGGTGAAAAATTAACAAGAAATTGGCGAGTAACTGGGAAACGGTTGATTATATCAAAAAAATGCAAAGAATATAAACGTTTTCATATTGAATTCCAAGAATGATGCGTATATTTTTATGGTCGAAAGGGCAATATTCGCGGAAATATTTGCAAAATTGACCTATGTGCAAATTTTTGCAAATTTATTTCTATATTCGTTCAGATTTCGTCGAGATAAGCATTTTTTATCTCCTGACATTTTCGCGTATCTCGTCACGGTCTTCCTATATTTAACGTAAAAGTGTTGGTAATCGAGAAAACGCGGGAAAAAATTAACAAGAAATTGGCGAGTAACTGGTAAACGGTTGATTATATCAAAAAATTGCAAAGAATATAAACGTAATCATATTCAATTCCAAGAATGATGCGTATATTTTTATGGTCGAAAGGGCAATATTCGCGGAAATATTTGCAAAATTGACCTATGTGCAAATTTTTGCAAATTTCTTTCTATATTCGTTCAGATTTCGTCGAGATAAGCATTTATTATCTCCTGACATTTTCGCGTATCTCGTCACGGTCTTCCTATATTTAACGTAAAAGTGTTGGTAATCGAGAAAACGCGGGAAAAAATTAACAAGAAATTGGCGAGTAACTGGTAAACGGTTGATTATATCAAAAAATTGCAAAGAATATAAACGTAATCATATTCAATTCCAAGAATGATGCGTATATTTTTATGGTCGAAAGGGCAATATTCGCGGAAATATTTGCAAAATTGACCTATGTGCAAATTTTTGCAAATTTATTTCTATATTCGTTCAGATTTCGTCGAGATAAGCATTTTTTATCTCCTGACATTTTCGCGTATCTCGTCACGGTCTTTCTATATTTAACGTAAAAATGTTGGTAATCGAGAAAATGCGGGAAAAAATGAAGGGGAAATTGGCGAGTAACTGGGAAACGGTTGATTATATCAAAAAAATGCAAAGAATATAAATGTTTTCATATTGAATTCCAAGAATGATACGTATATTTTTATGGTCGAAAGGGCAATATTCGCGGAAATATTTGCAAAATTGACCTATGTGCAAATTTTTGCAAATTTCTTTCTATATTCGTTCAGATTTCGTCGAGATAAGCATTTTTTATCTCTTGACATTTTCTTGTATCTCGTCTCGGTCTTCCTATATTTAACGTAAAAGTGTTGGTAATCGAGAAAACGCGGGAAAAAATTAACAAGAAATTGGCGAGTAACTGGTAAACGGTTGATTATATCAAAAAATTGCAAAGAATATAAACGTAATCATATTCAATTCCAAGAATGATGCGTATATTTTTATGGTCGAAAGGGCAATATTCGCGGAAATATTTGCAAAATTGACCTATGTGCAAATTTTTGCAAATTTATTTCTATATTCGTTCAGATTTCGTCGAGATAAGCATTTTTTATCTCCTGACATTTTCGCGTATCTCGTCACGGTCTTTCTATATTTAACGTAAAAGTGTTGGTAATCGAGAAAACGCGGTGAAAAATTAACAAGAAATTGGCGAGTAACTGGGAAACGGTTGATTATATCAAAAAAATGCAAAGAATATAAACGTTTTCATATTGAATTCCAAGAATGATGCGTATATTTTTATGGTCGAAAGGGCAATATTCGCGGAAATATTTGCAAAATTGACCTATGTGCAAATTTTTGCAAATTTATTTCTATATTCGTTCAGATTTCGTCGAGATAAGCATTTTTTATCTCCTGACATTTTCGCGTATCTCGTCACGGTCTTCCTATATTTAACGTAAAAGTGTTGGTAATCGAGAAAACGCGGGAAAAAATTAACAAGAAATTGGCGAGTAACTGGTAAACGGTTGATTATATCAAAAAATTGCAAAGAATATAAACGTAATCATATTCAATTCCAAGAATGATGCGTATATTTTTTGGTCGAAAGGGCAATATTCGCGGAAATATTTGCCAAATTGACCTATGTGCAAATTTTTGCAAATTTCTTTCTATATTCGTTCAGATTTCGTCGAGATAAGCATTTTTTATCTCCTGACATTTTCGCGTATCTCGTCACGGTCTTTCTATATTTAACGTAAAAGTGTTGGTAATCGAGAAAACGCGGGGAAAAATTAACAAGAAATTGGCGAGTAACTGGGAAACGGTTGATTATATCAAAAAAATGCAAAGAATATAAACGTTTTCATATTGAATTCCAAGAATGATGCGTATATTTTTATGGTCGAAAGGGCAATATTCGCGGAAATATTTGCGAAATTGACCTATGTGCTAATTTTTGCAAATTTCTTTCTATATTCGTTCAGATTTCGTCGAGATAAGCATTTTTTATCTCCTCACATTTTCGCGTATCTCGTCACGGTCTTTCTATATTTAACGTAAAAGTGTTGGTAATCGAGAAAACGCGGGGAAAAATTTACAAGAAATTGGCGAGTAACTGGGAAACGGTTGATTATATCAAAAAAATGCAAAGAATATAAACGTTTTCATATTGAATTCCAAGAATGATGCGTATATTTTTATGGTCGAAAGGGCAATATTCGCGGAAATATTTGCAAAATTGACCTATGTGCAAATTTTTGCAAATTTCTTTCTATATTCGTTCAGATTTCGTCGAGATAAGCATTTTTTATCTCCTGACATTTTCGCGTATCTCGTCACGGTCTTTCTATATTTAACGTAAAAATGTTGGTAATCGAGAAAACGCGGGAAAAAATTAACAAGAAATTGGCGAGTAACTGGTAAACGGTTGATTATATCAAAAAATTGCAAAGAATATAAACGTAATCATATTCAATTCCAAGAATGATGCGTATATTGTTATGGTCGAAAGGGCGACATTCGCGGAGATATTTGCAAAATTGCCCAATGTGCAAATTTTTGAAAAATTTCTTTGAATATTCATTGAGATCTCGTCGAGATAAGCATTTTTTATCTCCTGACATTTTCGCGTATCTCGTCACGGTCTTCCTATATTTAACGTAAAAGTGTTGGTAATCGAGAAAACGCGGGGAAAAATTAACAAGAAATTGGCGAGTAACTGGTAAACGGTTGATTATATCAAAAAATTGCAAAGAATATAAACGTTTTCATATTGAATCCCAAGAATGATACGTATATTTTTACGGTCGAAAGGGCAATATTCGCGGAAATATTTGCAAAATTGACCTATGTGCAAATTTTTGCAAATTTATTTCTATATTCGTTCAGATTTCGTCGAGATAAGCATTTTTTATCTCCTGACATTTTCGCGTATCTCGTCACGGTCTTCCTATATTTAACGTAAAAGTGTTGGTAATCGAGAAAACGCGGGAAAAAATTAACAAGAAATTGGCGAGTAACTGGTAAACGGTTGATTATATCAAAAAATTGCAAAGAATATAAACGTAATCATATTCAATTCCAAGAATGATGCGTATATTTTTATGGTCGAAAGGGCAATATTCGCGGAAATATTTGCAAAATTGACCTATGTGCAAATTTTTGCAAATTTCTTTCTATATTCGTTCAGATTTCGTCGAGATAAGCATTTATTATCTCCTGACATTTTCGCGTATCTCGTCACGGTCTTTCTATATTTAACGTAAAAGTGTTGGTAATCGAGAAAACGCGGTGAAAAATTAACAAGAAATTGGCGAGTAACTGGGAAACGGTTGATTATATCAAAAAATTGCAAAGAATATAAACGTAATCATATTCAATTCCAAGAATGATGCGTATATTGTTATGGTCGAAAGGGCGATATTCGCGGAAATATTTGCAAAATTGACCAATGTGCAAATTTTTGAAAAATTTCTTTGAATATTCATTGAGATCTCGTCGAGATAAGTATTTTTTATCTCTTGACATTTTCTTGTATCTCGTCTCGGTCTTTCTATATTTAACGTAAAACTGTTGGTAATCGAGAAAACGCGGTGAAAAATTAACAAGAAATTGGCGAGTAACTGGGAAACGGTTGATTATATCAAAAAAATGCAAAGAATATAAACGTTTTCATATTGAATTCCAAGAATGATGCGTATATTTTTATGGTCGAAAGGGCAATATTCGCGGAAATATTTGCAAAATTGACCTATGTGCAAATTTTTGCAAATTTATTTCTATATTCGTTCAGATTTCGTCGAGATAAGCATTTTTTATCTCCTGACATTTTCGCGTATCTCGTCACGATCTTTCTATATTTAACGTAAAAATGTTGGTAATCGAGAAAATGCGGGAAAAAATGAAGGTGAAATTGGCGAGTAACTGGTAAACGCTTGATTATATCGAAAAATTGCAAAGAATATAAACGGTTTCATATTGAATCCCAAGAATGATACGTATATTTTTACGGTCGAAAGGGCAATATTCGCGGAAATATTTGCAAAATTGACCTATGTGCAAATTTTTGCAAATTTATTTCTATATTCGTTCAGATTTCGTCGAGATAAGCATTTTTTATCTCCTGACATTTTCGCGTATCTCGTCACGGTCTTCCTATATTTAACGTAAAAGTGTTGGTAATCGAGAAAACGCGGGAAAAAATTAACAAGAAATTGGCGAGTAACTGGTAAACGGTTGATTATATCAAAAAATTGCAAAGAATATAAACGTAATCATATTCAATTCCAAGAATGATGCGTATATTTTTATGGTCGAAAGGGCAATATTCGCGGAAATATTTGCAAAATTGACCTATGTGCAAATTTTTGCAAATTTCTTTCTATATTCGTTCAGATTTCGTCGAGATAAGCATTTTTTATCTCCTGACATTTTCGCGTATCTCGTCACGGTCTTTCTATATTTAACGTAAAAATGTTGGTAATCGAGAAAACGCTGTAAAAGATTAACAAGAAATCGAAAACTAACTGGTAAACCTTTGATTATATCAAAAAATTGCAAAGAATATCAACGTAATCATATTCAATTCCAAGAATGATGCGTATATTGTTATGGTCGAAAGGGCGATATTCGCGGAAATATTTGCAAAATTGCCCAATATGCAAATTTTTGAAAAATTTCTTTGAATATTCGTTCAGATCTCGTCGAGATAAGCATTTTTTATCTCTTGACATTTTCGCGTATCTCGTCCCGGTCTTCCTATATTTAACGTAAAAGTGTTGGTAATCGAGAAAACGCGGGGAAAAATTAACAAGAAATTGGCGAGTAACTGGGAAACGGTTGATTATATCAAAAAAATGCAAAGAATATAAACGTTTTCATATTGAATTCCAAGAATGATGCGTATATTTTTATGGTCGAAAGGGCAATATTCGCGGAAATATTTGCAAAATTGACCTATGTGCAAATTTTTGCAAATTTCTTTCTATATTCGTTCAGATTTCGTCGAGATAAGCATTTTTTATCTCCTGACATTTTCGCGTATCTCGTCACGGTCTTTCTATATTTAACGTAAAAGTGTTGGTAATCGAGAAAACGCGGTGAAAAATTAACAAGAAATTGGCGAGTAACTGGGAAACGGTTGATTATATCAAAAAATTGCAAAGAATATAAACGTAATCATATTCAATTCCAAGAATGATGCGTATATTGTTATGGTCGAAAGGGCGATATTCGCGGAAATATTTGCAAAATTGACCAATGTGCAAATTTTTGAAAAATTTCTTTGAATATTCATTGAGATCTCGTCGAGATAAGTATTTTTTATCTCTTGACATTTTCTTGTATCTCGTCTCGGTCTTTCTATATTTAACGTAAAAGTGTTGGTAATCGAGAAAACGCGGGGAAAAATTAACAAGAAATTGGCGAGTAACTGGGAAACGGTTGATTATATCAAAAAAATGCAAAGAATATAAACGTTTTCATATTGAATTCCAAGAATGATGCGTATATTTTTATGGTCGAAAGGGCAATATTCGCGGAAATATTTGCAAAATTGACCTATGTGCAAATTTTTGCAAATTTATTTCTATATTCGTTCAGATTTCGTCGAGATAAGCATTTTTTATCTCCTGACATTTTCGCGTATCTCGTCACGATCTTTCTATATTTAACGTAAAAATGTTGGTAATCGAGAAAATGCGGGAAAAAATGAAGGTGAAATTGGCGAGTAACTGGTAAACGCTTGATTATATCGAAAAATTGCAAAGAATATAAACGGTTTCATATTGAATCCCAAGAATGATACGTATATTTTTACGGTCGAAAGGGCAATATTCGCGGAAATATTTGCAAAATTGACCTATGTGCAAATTTTTGCAAATTTATTTCTATATTCGTTCAGATTTCGTCGAGATAAGCATTTTTTATCTCCTGACATTTTCGCGTATCTCGTCACGGTCTTCCTATATTTAACGTAAAAGTGTTGGTAATCGAGAAAACGCGGGAAAAAATTAACAAGAAATTGGCGAGTAACTGGTAAACGGTTGATTATATCAAAAAATTGCAAAGAATATAAACGTAATCATATTCAATTCCAAGAATGATGCGTATATTTTTTGGTCGAAAGGGCAATATTCGCGGAAATATTTGCAAAATTGACCTATGTGCAAATTTTTGCAAATTTCTTTCTATATTCGTTCAGATTTCGTCGAGATAAGCATTTTTTATCTCCTGACATTTTCGCGTATCTCGTCACGGTCTTTCTATATTTAACGTAAAAGTGTTGGTAATCCAGAAAACGCGGGAAAAAATTAACAAGAAATTGGCGAGTAACTTGTAAACTGTTGATTCGATCAAAAAAGTGCACAGCATATTAACGTAACAATATGCAATTCCGAGAATGATGCGTATATTTTTATGGTCGAAAGGGCGATATTCGCGGATATATTTGCAAAATTGACCAATGTGCAAATTTTTGAAAAATTTCTTTGAATATTCATTCAGATCTCGTCGAGATAAGTATTTTTTATCTGCTGACATTTTCGCGTATCTCGTCTCGGTCTTTCTATATTTAACGTAAAAGTGTTGGTAATCGAGAAAACGCGGGGAAAAATTAACAAGAAATTGGCGAGTAACTGGTAAACGGTTGATTATATCAAAAAATTGCAAAGAATATAAACGTTTTCATATTGAATTCCAAGAATGATGCGTATATTTTTATGGTCGAAAGGGCAATATTCGCGAAAATATTTGCAAAATTGACCTATGTGCAAATTTTTGCAAATTTCTTTCTATATTCGTTCAGATTTCGTCGAGATAAGCATTTTTTATCTCCTGACATTTTCGCGTATCTCGTCACGGTCTTTCTATATTTAACGTAAAAGTGTTGGTAATCGAGAAAACGCGGTGAAAAATTAACAAGAAATTGGCGAGTAACTGGGAAACGGTTGATTATATCAAAAAATTGCAAAGAATATAAACGTAATCATATTCAATTCCAAGAATGATGCGTATATTGTTATGGTCGAAAGGGCGATATTCGCGGAAATATTTGCAAAATTGACCAATGTGCAAATTTTTGAAAAATTTCTTTGAATATTCATTGAGATCTCGTCGAGATAAGTATTTTTTATCTCTTGACATTTTCTTGTATCTCGTCTCGGTCTTTCTATATTTAACGTAAAACTGTTGGTAATCGAGAAAACGCGGTGAAAAATTAACAAGAAATTGGCGAGTAACTGGGAAACGGTTGATTATATCAAAAAAATGCAAAGAATATAAACGTTTTCATATTGAATTCCAAGAATGATGCGTATATTTTTATGGTCGAAAGGGCAATATTCGCGGAAATATTTGCAAAATTGACCTATGTGCAAATTTTTGCAAATTTATTTCTATATTCGTTCAGATTTCGTCGAGATAAGCATTTTTTATCTCCTGACATTTTCGCGTATCTCGTCACGATCTTTCTATATTTAACGTAAAAATGTTGGTAATCGAGAAAATGCGGGAAAAAATGAAGGTGAAATTGGCGAGTAACTGGTAAACGCTTGATTATATCGAAAAATTGCAAAGAATATAAACGGTTTCATATTGAATCCCAAGAATGATACGTATATTTTTACGGTCGAAAGGGCAATATTCGCGGAAATATTTGCAAAATTGACCTATGTGCAAATTTTTGCAAATTTATTTCTATATTCGTTCAGATTTCGTCGAGATAAGCATTTTTTATCTCCTGACATTTTCGCGTATCTCGTCACGGTCTTCCTATATTTAACGTAAAAGTGTTGGTAATCGAGAAAACGCGGGAAAAAATTAACAAGAAATTGGCGAGTAACTGGTAAACGGTTGATTATATCAAAAAATTGCAAAGAATATAAACGTAATCATATTGAATTCCAAGAATGATACGTATATTTTTACGGTCGAAAGGGCAATATTCGCGGAAATATTTGCAAAATTCACCAATGTGCAAATTTTTGCAAATTTCTTTCCATATTCGTTCAGATTTCGTCGAGATAAGTATGTTTTATCTCTTGTCATATTCTTGTATCTCGTCTCGGTCTTCCTATATTTAACGTAAAAGTGTTGGTAATCGAGAAAACGCGGGGGAAAATTAACAAGAAATTGGCGAGTAACTGGGAAACGGTTGATTATATCAAAAAAATGCAAAGAATATAAACGTTTTCATATTGAATTCCAAGAATGATGCGTATATTTTTATGGTCGAAAGGGCAATATTCGCGGAAATATTTGCAAAATTGACCTATGTGCAAATTTTTGCAAATTTCTTTCTATATTCGTTCAGATTTCGTCGAGATAAGCATTTTTTATCTCCTGACATTTTCGCGTATCTCGTCACGGTCTTCCTATATTTAACGTAAAAGTGTTGGTAATCGAGAAAACGCGGGAAAAAATTAACAAGAAATTGGCGAGTAACTGGTAAACGGTTGATTATATCAAAAAATTGCAAAGAATATAAACGTAATCATATTCAATTCCAAGAATGATGCGTATATTGTTATGGTCGAAAGGGCGATATTCGCGGAAATATTTGCAAAATTGCCCAATGTGCAAATTTTTGAAAAATTTCTTTGAATATTCATTGAGATCTCGTCGAGATAAGTATTTTTTATCTCTTGACATTTTCTTGTATCTCGTCTCGGTCTTCCTATATTTAACGTAAAAGTGTTGGTAATCGAGAAAACGCGGGGAAAAATTAACAAGAAATTGGCGAGTAACTGGGAAACGGTTGATTATATCAAAAAAATGCAAAGAATATAAACGTTTTCATATTGAATTCCAAGAATGATGCGTATATTTTTATGGTCGAAAGGGCAATATTCGCGGAAATATTTGCGAAATTGACCTATGTGCTAATTTTTGCAAATTTCTTTCTATATTCGTTCAGATTTCGTCGAGATAAGCATTTTTTATCTCCTGACGTTTTCGCGTATCTCGTCCCGGTCTTCCTATATTTAACGTAAAAGTGTTGGTAATCGAGAAAACGGGGGAAAAAATTAACAAGAAGTTGGCGAGTAACTGGTAAACGGTTGATTATATCAAAAAATTGCAAAGAATATAAACATTATCATATTGAATTCCAAGAATGATGCGTATATTGTTATGGTCGAAAGGGCGATATTCGCGGAAATATTTGCAAAATTGCCCAATGTGCAAATTTTTCAAAAATTTCTTTGAATATTCATTCAGATCTCGTCGAGATAAGCATTTTTTATCTTTTGACATTTTCTTGTATCTCGTCACGGTCTTCCTATATTTAACGTAAAATTGTTGGTAATCGAGAAAACGCGGGAAAAAATTAACAAGAAATTGGCGAGTAACTGGTAAACGGTTGATTATATCAAAAAATTGCAAAGAATATAAACGTAATCATATTCAATTCCAAGAATGATGCGTATATTGTTATGGTCGAAAGGGCGATTA